>JABUQX010067447.1:35000-42500 GCA_015478945.1 Trachelipus rathkii
GAAAATTAACATGTACACACATTTTTAAGATCATTTAGAAAATTAAAACCTATGGAAGCTTTTAAATACCTTCTACATATCTCAAACCCAACATTGCAATGGAATTGATTTTGATAATGTTTTCTGGATGCTTCGAATATATTTTAAAAAGTCAGAAAAGATGATTGTAATAAGTATATATTTTTAAAATTTTACATTAAATTACTTATAATCACACCAAAGTTTTTGCCAGGTTTTTTGTTAATGTTTTATCAAAACAACGTTTCTTCAAAGAAGAAGAAACTCTAACTTTAAATTTATTAACATACAGTTATTTTTTTCTGATGTTGATTTATTTGGATACAAAAATCTTATATTTGAGGAAGGAATCCTAAATGGAAGAGAGAACTCTCCCCGGGTTGGTGGCACTAAAAGCTGTCTTTACAGCTTTTGAAAAATGTATTTCAGAGTTTGTGCATATATATATATATTACATATATATATTATATATATATATATATATACATATTATTTGTTATATATATATTATATTATTATTACATATATATATATGGTATATATTTATATATATATATTATATACATTATATATATATATATATATATATAAGGTTGTATGGCTTAACTATTCATATTATTACATATTATTATTATATATACATATCGATATACATTAGTTGTTATTATGAGCTAATATATATATATATATTATTACATATTATTATTACTGTTATTAGCATATACATATATATATATTATATATATATATATATATATATATTATTACATATTATTTCTATTGGAGCATATATATATACATATATATATATATTATTATATTATTATTATATATATATATATATTATTATATATATGTTATATATATATATATATATATATATATATATATATATATATATATATATATATATATATATATATATATATATATTATATGTATGTTGTGGTATATATATATATATATATTATTACATATATATATATAGTTATTATTGTTATATTATTATACATATATATATATATATATATCAGGGACGTATACAAAATGGTTTAGTGCTGCAGGCTGTATTTATAATTACATTATTTCAGATGGAGTTGAATCTCTGGAGAAATATATAGAACTTGCTCAATTTATACAGAATCCTATGTCCCCCTGATTAGACGAAATAATATATTTAAAATAAAACATATGTTTTTTATGTATTTATTTAATGTTCTTTTCATTGAAAATTATATGTTATAAAAAAAATGAAAACTTGTTTTACTTCCCCCCTATGTGAGCTTTGTTGTTTAAGATGTTAGTGCTGGTTGTTTATTCATACGGCTGTTGTGTGTTAAGTATGTTATGTTTATAGTTTAACTCTATCGATGATAAAACTTTGTTATGTTAGCGGTTATCCTAATAGGATCATAGCAGGGTCAATAGATCGTTAGGATCAATAGATCAAGGATGGTGGGGAGGGCTGGGTATGTGGTTTGATTTACTGATTTATTGTTTTACTGTTTTAGTGTATGTAAAAAATGTAATTTTTTTACGTTATAAACATAAAAAGAATAAAATTTTTAGTAAAAACAAAAGGTTTTAAAGAAATAAAGTTAAAAATTAA
Source organism: Trachelipus rathkii (assembly GCA_015478945.1). Taxonomy (NCBI): domain Eukaryota; kingdom Metazoa; phylum Arthropoda; class Malacostraca; order Isopoda; family Trachelipodidae; genus Trachelipus; species Trachelipus rathkii. Next base: position 36,628 of record JABUQX010067447.1, read on the forward strand.
AAAAAAGAAAAAAAAAAATGTTTTAAAGAAATAAAAAAAATAAAAAATAGTTTAAAAAAAAAAAAAAATGAAAATTATATGTTATAAAAAAAAATGAAAACTTATTTTACTTCCCCCCTAGGTGAACTTTGTTGTTTAAGATGCTAGTGCTGGTTGTTTATTCATACGGCTGTTGTGTGTTAAGTATGTTATGTTCATAGTTTAACTCTATCGATGATAAAACTTTGTTATGTTAGTGGTTATCCTAATAGATCAAGAGGTCAATAGATCGTTAGATCAATAGATCAAGGATGGGTGGGGGGAGGGCTGGGTATGTGGTTTGATTTACTGATTTATTGTTTTACTGTTTTAGTGTATGTAAAAATTGTAATTTTTTTTACGTTATAAACATAAACAGAATAAAATTTTTAGTAAAAACAAAAGGTTTTAAAGAAATAAAGTTAAAAATTAAGTTTTTTTTTAAAAGACAAAACAAAATGTTTTAAAGAAATAAAATAAAAAATAAAAAATAGTTTTTTAAAACAAAAAAGTTTTAAAGAAATAAAATAAAAAAAAATAAGTTTTTTTTTTAAAACAAAAAGAAAAAAAGTGTGAAAGGGAACGTTCTGTATGCCATGTTAGTTACTTTACTGTTATTAAGTATTGAACTTTGTTAATGTTAGCAGTTTATTCAGGCTTAAAGTATGTTAGTTTCTATCGTTGTACAATATATTCTTAATGAAGGTTATGATATGTTAGCTTTTTTGATGTGAAGACTTTGTTACGTTGGCATATATTCGTTAGTCAGTATGTTGTTTAGGTCAGGTAATGATAAATTTTTGTTAAATGTTACGCTGTTAATGTAAAAATACCTGTGATATGTTAGAGATATGCTTGAAAAAGTGTGAATAGGGTACGTTTTATTGCATTGTTAGTTACTTTACTGTTGTTAAGTATGGAACTTTGTTATTGTTACCTGTTTATTCGTGCTTAAGATATGTTAGGTTTTGTCGCTGTATATTATATTCAGAGTTCAGGTTATGATATGTTGGCTTTATTGATTCGAAGACTTTGTTACGTTAGCATATATTCATTGGTCAGGGTGATAATTAGGTTAGGTTATGATATATTTTTATTAAATGTTACCATGTTAATGTAAAAATAATAATGATATGATAGAGATTTGTTTGAAAAAAGTGTGAGTTGGTCACTTTACTGTTGTTAAGTATGGAACTTTGTTAATGTTAGCAGTTTATTTGTGTTTAAGGTATGTTAGGTTTTGTCGTTGTACATTATATTCTTAGTTCAGGCTTTGAAATGTTAGCTTTATTGTTGTGAAAACTTTGTTACGTCAACTTATATTCGAAGGTTAGTATAAAAAGAACTTATTTTTACGCTGTTTATCCAAAATGATACTCGAAATATGATTTAAGTCAATAGATCAATAAATCAATAGATCAATACCTCAATAGATCAGATTTTGGGTTGGGATTGGTTCACTGATTTACCCTATTAGGGTTCGTAAAAAACACAAATTTTTTACGTTATAAACATGAAAAGGGTAAAATTTTAGTAAGAACAAAAACTGTTTAAAGCATATAAAACAAAATAAATAAAAAGCTTCTGTGTTATGTTATACAGAAGACTGAATCAGTAGTCGATAGGATCAATGGATCAATAGATCATAGGTGGGATGGATGGATAGGGGACAGCGGGGATGGGTGGTTGGACTGGGAAGGCCGAGGAGGCCGGGGAGGTTTGAGGAGGCAGGGGAGGCCGGGGAGGCTGAGGAGGCTGGGGAGGCTAAGGAGGGTGGGGAGGGTGGTTTGACTTCTATATAAAAACGCACTTTTGTTATAAAGAATAAAAATTTAATCTTTTAAATTATTTTTAATTTTTTTTTAATAAAAAAAATTCTTTTTTTAAATGTTTAAATTTTTTTTCTTTTCTGAATCGATGTTACATCCTAAGAAAGATATATATCAAATTTCATCGTTCTATGTTAATATCTAAAGTTTGGGAGACACTACCCCTCCCTCTGGGGTGTGTACGGCATTTTAACTTGGCATAGCGAGGATACCTTATATGAGGGGCGTATACCAAGTTTCAGCCTTTCTAGGTCAATATTCTAGTTTGGGGGCCAGTCACCCCCTCTGGGGCCCCTATGGCTGGCATTTTTTAATCCCGGAGTTCAGCCTGCATACACCTCTGCAAAGCCGTGCACCGATTTTCATCACTCTACTGTCAAATATTTCAGGTCTTGGAGCAGTCAACCCCAAATGGGGTCTCCTCGGTCATTTTATCTCGGTTACATCTAAGATACAATGTAAGAAGGCTGTATACCAAGTTTCGTTGTTCTATGTCAATATTTCAGATTTGGGGGCCAGTACCCCAAATAGGGTCCCCTCGATCATTTTACCTCGGTTACACCTAAGATAATCGTGAGAAGGTTGTATACCAAGTCTCGTTGCCCTGGCGTCAATATTTCAGGTTTAGCATGTACCCCCCCAAAAATCTCAGTCATTTTACCCTGGCTGCACCTAAGATACAACCTAAGAAGGCTGTATACCAAGTCATCCTCACGTCAATATTCAATGTTTGAGGGGGAGCAACCATCCCCAATAATAATAATAATAATAATAATAATAATAATAATAATAATAATAATAATAATAATAATAATAATAATAATAATAATAATACTAATAATAATAATAATAATAATAATAATAATAATAATAATAATGGAATAATAATAATAATAATACTAATAATAATTAATAATAATAAATATAATAATAATAATAATAATAACATTGGCCAATAATAATAATAAGGCTCCAAATCGACTCGATTTCCTTCGGAAATCGAATCTTCGACGTATTAATAATAATAATAATTAACAATAATAATAATAATGACAATAATAATAATAATAATAATAATAATAATAATAATAATAATACACACAATAATAATAATAATAATAATAATAATAATAATAATAATAATAATAATAATAATACAAAAGTAAAATAATAATATAATAATAATAATAATAATAATAATAATAATAATAATAATAATAATAATAATAATAATAATAATAATAATAATAATAATAATAATAATAATAATAATAATAATAATAATAATAATAATCAAAATAATAACAGCGTTAGTCGGTCGGTCAGCCAGGTGCTCGATTGACCCGTTCTCACGTTAGGCCTAATCTCACTCGGATTGGATGCGTCAAAAACGGCGCAACCCGATTATTTCACCTTCAGTCTCGGGAAGAGGTACCCCCTATATACAACCTAGAGACTTGAAAATTCCCATGTGATCAGTTTAATATACAAATAGCCCATATACAAAGTTTGATTACGATAGCTCTAGCCGTTTTCGAGAAAAAGGTGTCGGAGCTCAATCTGCCCTCCTACTATTTATATATATATATATATATATATATATATATATATATATATATATATATATATATATATATTATATATATATATATATATATATGTTAAATATATATATATATGTTATTATTACATATATATATATTATATATATATATATATATATTGGTTATTATATATATATTATTTATTATATATATACATATATATATATATATATAATATATATATATATATATATGGTTGTTATTATTATTATTATATACAGAATATTATTGGTGCTATTATTGTTATGCTATGCTACTATATATATATATTATACTTTATATTACTGTTGTTGTTATTATTACAATGGTTATGTATTAGTTACATACTACATATATACATATATACATATTACTACATATATATATATATAGGCGTGAGTGGTTATTGTTGCTATATATATATATATATAAAGATATATTGAAAGTACATAAAAAAATATCTATACAATTCTCTTTATGAAGGGTATAGTATATAGTATAGAATATATATATATGTTGATATATATATATATATATATATATATATATATATATATATATATATATATATATATATATATATATATATATATATATATATAATATGTTTTATTTCATAGCTTATGTTGCGTTAGGTTAGTTAGTTAACTTACGTACCTAACCTAACCTATCCTAACCTATCCTAACCTAACCTAACACTAAACTTAATCTCTATCCTAACCTAACCCAATTTAGACATTACCTAACCCTAAAAGGGGTTTACCAAGAAAAAGTAATATTGAGTTTTTTATTATATATATATATATATATATATATATATATATATATATATATATATATATATATATATATATATATATATATATATATATATATATAGTGACCTGTTATGTTTTAAGACTCCGTCAATTTTGATTTTTTTTCTGTTTTTTTTTTATATTTCTAGTATATGATCCTAACAGTCAATTTAAGGTGTGAACGAACATGATTCAAAAATATATAGGACCAGTTACGTTTTACAACTCCGTCAGTTTTAAATTTTTTTTTTTTTTTTTTTAACTAAAGGAATACCCAAGGGTAAACCGCAAAGTTAGTAGAGTCGGTTGGAAAAGTCTTCCTGGGGAACGACAGGGGTAGGATCTCATATTTCCTCCGGGGAGGGTCTCTGGAACCCCTGCTCTTGGTATTTGCGTGCCGGTTCCTCCGCCCCTACTCTACGGGGGTAGGTGGAAAACGTCCCCTTCTGTCCTCACACGGCTCGAACCCCCTCTAATTTTTTTTTTTTTATTTTTTTTTTTTTATTTTTTTACATTTTTCTAAATAAAATGCTTTACACGCCGATTCCAAATATGTAATTGGTTTTTCTGTAAGTGTCGTACTTCGAGATATTTTATTTATAAAAAAATTTATTAATTTTTTTTTGTTTTTTACATTTTTATAATAAGCTTTATACGCTGATTTCAAATATGCAATTGGTTTTTCTGTAAGTGTCGTACTTTTCGAGATATTTCATTTTTTAAAATTTTATTGATAAATGTGATTTTTAAATAATTATTTAAAATATTTCGAACTTTTGAATCACGTCCATCACCACTGAAATTCATTATTAGTATCATATATAATAAATATATAAAAAAAAAAAAAAAAAAAAACTGACAGAGTATTAAAAAATAAAAGAGTCTATATATATATATATATATATATATATATATATATATATATATATATATATATATAAGCAGTATATAGACATTTATATATATATATATATATATATAGCATAAGTATAAAACTAATGTTTAAAATTTGCTGCCATATTCCGTTTCCGTAAAGAAAATTATCAAGTTTGCTCGGCTCGCGGAGATTTTTTCGTTTAAACCCTACCTTCACCTATATATATATATATATATATATATATATATATATATAAAAAATGTTATATATATATATATATATATATAGCAGTATATAGGTATATATATATATATATATATATATGTTAGTTATATATATATATATATATATATATATATATATATATATATATAATGAATAAAGTTATAAAGAGGGGGAAAATAGCCACTTCATTACACACCCTATACTTCCAGACTGGCATAAGTGTCGTAAACACTAACTTCTCGACTCTTCTTCTTCCTTTATTATCCGAAGCCAATTGTCGTCACTGTTTCAAAATCAAAAATTTGACATACACTGAAGCGTTTTGAACAAGCTCAAGGAAGGCCCAACTACTTTATAAACATTAGGTTATCTACGGTATTTAAATTCCATGAAGCCTCATGTTGAAGTCAATATTAAATTCATATCCAGAGAACCCACGTTCACACTTTGCTTAAAATTGGGATAGTAACTGCATTTAAAAGAGGCATGAGAGCTGGGATGAACACTTTTCCAGTTAAATCTCAAACCCCTAAGATTTCTTTTT
>JABUQX010067447.1:52500-66479 GCA_015478945.1 Trachelipus rathkii
TCATTTTGTAAGAGCCTACAAACACTTATGGTTCAAGATTGTGGACAATTCTATAATTTTTGCATGACTTGTAAAAAATTATTACAAAGTTCTAAAAATGAATATGATAACCGCAATTTAATAAATACGTATAAAAGAAATGAATATAATGATGAATCTTATCATTCGCAATATACGCAAAATAATAATAAACCATTAAAATATTCATCAAGAATATATTTAGAGAAAGTTATTGATAAATATTATAAAAACAATAAAGATATAAAAAATAATTATGATAAAATATTAAATCTCAATGATGAATTAGAACAGACCTATCAGCAGTTAAAGTGTTCAGAAAGAAAAAATTCTTTAAATGTTCATTATAAATTGTTTAAACTGTTACAATTATGTGGTGTCAAATGTAATATATCTGATTTTCAGAAAGTTTCTAATAAAAGAGAAATTATATTAAATGAATACAATGAAATGTGGAAGAAAATATGTGAGATTAACAAATGGGATTTAATCAAGTAAAAAGGATATGAACATTATATTTAAAAATTTTAAATATAATTTTTTCCTTTATTTTTGATTCAATAAATATTTTACAAAGGATATGTAACCGATCAAGATTTTTAAATGATTTTCAAATTCTTCAATATTTTCTCTATTGAAGAATTTTACATCTAGGAGTTCTTTAATTCTATCAGTATCTGCATTCATAAAACAAAGGTTTTGTTCTCTCCCCATTTCTACATCTTTAAATCCTTTAATTCTCTCAGTATATGCATTTATTTTATGTTTATTACTTCTTTCATGAATTTTAAAAAATTTTATATTAATATGGCAAACTTCGCAGTAATTCATATTTTTTATTTTTTCATCATCTGAATCATCATCATTTTCAATTTTCTTTACCGAATAACTTTTTAAATAAGTAGTCCGCATCTTAACAAATCTTATGTACCGATTTAATTTATTTGAAATAGTTTCTAATTCCTCAATATCATTGTTAGTAAAGGTTTTATCTAAATCTATGAGTTCTTTTATTCTTTCGATAATTACCTCATTAATTTTTGAGAAATGATTTTCAATTGTGTCCATTTATTATAGAGAAAAAAAAACTTATGAAAAATTAATTTGATGATAATCTCCACCAATATATTGCATTTTAATATAGCTTTCATTGAAAAATTTAATTTGCTCATCATTCAATAGATTCACATATCTTCTTGGAAGAAATACATTAGTTACTTCATCCTCTCCTACACGTAGAATTGCAAACATTGGGTGAGTCCATATATTTTTTATTTATTTTTCTAAGTTCAATAACCTTATAAATCACATCTTTATTTAAATCAGATAGTTTTGTAGTTTGCACGTAATCAGTTGAATATTTCAAATAGCTCTGATTTGTTTTCCATCTATTTATTATAGAGAAAAAAAGTTTTCTGTTTTTAATTTTATAGTTTATATTTATTTTATTAAAAGGTACGTACTGGTGCCCGTAACGGGCCCACATACGTATTTTTTATTACTTTATATTATAGTTTATATTTATTTTAAAAAAGGTATGGGGGCCCGTTACGGGCCCCCATACATATCTTTTATTATTTTATTTTATAGTTTATATTCATTCTTCAATATTCTTCAACATCATATCCATCATAATTTTAATAGTCATCTCCTCATCTCCATTTTTCTTTAGCCAATGTTCTCTTTTCCTTCTCCATGTTTCTTTCTCCGTCTCTTCCATAGGCACCCCTCTATATTTTTCTATCTTTTCAAATATATCATCAATCGTAATTATCCTATTATCAATAGATTCATCTCCTAATACATCATTTTCGGAAAGGTCATTCGGATTTCCTAAATCGTATTTTAGAAACATTTGAATAGTCTGCATAGATTTTTTCATTGGTTTGTGTCACTTGCAGCTTGAAAATATGATATCTCCTCGTTAGATTATTGTGTTTTTATCTATTTAACTAAACCTGTATCACTATAGTATATATATATATAATATATTATATATTATATATATATATATATATATTATATATAATATATAATATAATGTATTGAATCAATATAAATAAGATCAAATAAAAATAGATAAATTAAATATAGTTTAGATAATTATATATATATATATATTATATATAAATCTTGAGTTCATCTCCATAGATAAATAACTTCGCTAAAATATATCGATCTTCATCTAGAGATGCCAATGCAATTGTATCTATAAATCCTTCATATGGCATAACATAACCAGTTTTCTTCGAAGATGGTCCTTTCTTTCGTAATACGAACGAAAACTTTCCTGATTCTAATTTTGAATTTGTTTGAAAAATTATTATTTCGTAAGCACATGTTTCTTTTTTAAAATTATTTATATTTTTACTAAGAGTTGAAATCTGTTTATTAATCGTTTTTAAGACGTTTTCAAAACCATCTTTTAACAGAACGTTATTATGCATATCAAAGAGTTGAGATTTTATTTCTTCAACAAATTTTTTAATATGATCACCTTCAGATTGTAATTCAGTTATTGATTTATTCATATTTTCCGTCTGTTTTAACATTTTATCAACCTTACTTCTTGTTTCTTTTACTAAATTATCTGTAAAAAAAATTTGTAGTAACATCGTTTTCTTGTCGAGGATTAGCCGCATTTGCCAGCCTTTTATTTTCGATATCAAAATTACCTTCCTCATCTAAATATTTAAATCCAATTCCTGACAGTCCTGGAGGTCCTGGAGGTCCTGGAGGTCCTGGAGGTCCTCGCGGTCCCGGTGGTCCACTTCTTGTTAGAGGTCCTTCACCAAAGTTGTTAACACTCATTTATTATAGTGAAAAAAAGTTCTTGCAGAATTGAGTGAAAATTTGATTTCAATACGGCTACTCCGAGAAGAACGAATAAACACAAATGACCACATATAACTTCATTAAATTTTTGTATTTGATACGTTGAATAGACAATATCGCATTGAATATAATTTTCAAATTCAGTCGGAGGTTCAACACCGAATGAATCGAAAATAATCAGCCATAAGTTTTTACAATTTCTTAAACCACATGTCCAACGAGTTTCTGACACTTTAATTGGAATTCCAATTAAGATCCACACATTCCTTTTTATTAGATTTTTTTGGAAGAGCATCTCTCATATAAATTCCTCTAAAGTTTGGAATTTTAAGCTCATTAACGTATTTCATAAGATCGTATTGACTCAACGCTTTCATCGGAATATTCAACTTTTGTATGGTTTTAAAAATAAACCCTCGCCAGTTTTTCGACGAGGGTATGGTTTTAAAAAAAAGACCTTTTCCATTTGTTTTCTTTTTTTCCATTTGAAGGTTATGCCTTCTAGTTTCTTCTAATTGCTTTTGAGCTGTTTTTTTTATCATTTACAGTCTTTGCTATAGCACTAGCTCCACCAGCAAGAGAACCGATTGCACTTGCAGCCCCTAATAACATTGGAAGTGTTATTATAAATCCTCCGTGTTTTACCAAGGCTGTTACTTGTGATATGCTTAATTTTAAATTAAATGGTATACCTTTTAAAAATTTAGCTTTTTGAGTTTGAGTTAGGAGAAGAGATATGTTTCCCTTATCCTTTGGATTAATTCTAAATGATATAGAAGATTTTTTATTTACTGCGTTGTTTAACTTCTTTACCTGATTCGGTGTAAGATATACTTTCATATCGTTGTAAGCCATTTATTTAAGAAGAAAAAAAGTTATTATATATAAAATTTTATATATAATTGTATCATTTTTTTTAGCATAGGTCCTTAAGGACCTACGCTTAAAAGTTTATATATATAAATTATTTAAAATAATTTTATAATTTTTTTTAATTTTCGTAAATTACGGTTGGTGGGGATGCGCTGCGCATCCCACCTTCGTAAAATTATCGTAAATTACGGTTGGTGGGATGCGCTGCGCATCCCAACTTCGTATAATTATCGTAAATTACGGTTGGTGGGGTGGAGCTGCTCCACCCCACCTTCGTATAATTATTATATTTTTTATTTAATTCTCATAGAGTTTTCATAATCAATTTTAGGGGGGGGAGGATTCCCCCCCCCAAGATTTTATTAACATTTTTAATTTCTTATATTTTATTAGAAGTAAATTGAGTTTTCATTCTTCCACATTCTGTGCATGTACCTCTAAGCATACTACTTTTAGAAGTCATAACCTTTTGAACATTTTCAGTATTTGTTATTTTCATACAATGAACACAATAATACCTCATTTATTTAAGAGAAAAAAACTACTAAACGATATTCATTTTATTCCCATCAGATTCTAATATCAAAATCTGATCTGATAATACTAACCTACTACTGATAATACTAACCTACTATTGTAGGTTTTGATATATTTTTCTTAAAAGTTGCTCGTATTTTGATATCCGTGACTGAGTTTTTTAATTTTTCAGATTGTCTACTTACATCAAATACTAGCAGTGGGTACAAGTTCCGGTATTCTGTTAAAGTAATAGAACAATTTTCTTTATGAAGCACATGATTAAAATAATCTGAAAACATTTTATAAGCGGTAGTATAATAATTTTCATTAAAATCAAGCTGAAGATCCATTTCTGGATATCTTTCACTATTTAATTGAACATAAGCGCTAGTTATACTACAATGATCAAATATAGCTGCGATTCAATAATTTGATTTATCGTTTTTGCTTGCTTGAAATTTGCTAAAATTATAATTCTCGGTTTCCTGATCCGGCTGTAGCATTATCTCCATCGAATTGTTTTTGTCCTTTGATGTACATCTACAGATTCACACTAGTCTGTTTAAGAAACTAACATTTAAAACAACTTTGTTCAGAACATCATTACTTAATATTTCATCATTATTTAATCTGTAAGGGATTAATGTGGTTCTCCAGCTATTTTCGATAAAAGTAACTTTACCATCTGACTTATAAATGCCATCATCGTTTTTATCTGAAGATTTTAATAATATAACATCATTATCATATTATTTTCTTCTTAGAGTTAACTGATGTTTTATTCCATAAATTACTTTATCATAATTTTCACAAAATCCGAATATATGATTTAAAGGAATAGCTACGCTAAAATTTCCGAATGAGTTTTTAAATAAGTTATTGTGTCTCTCCATATAACCAATATTATTAAATTTTGGACATATTTTTTCACATTTATCAGGAGCCCACATAAAATTCATGCCTCCTGTCATAATCTTTTTTTATATTTACTCCATCTGCCACTTTGTGGCCAGTATTTATAAAGGGTGCAAATGATTGTATTCGCGAGTGGTTGGTCTGAAATTGTGGTTGAGGGAGTCGTGATTGCACTGACCATCATTTTCTTACTATTTATAGTAAAATATTAATCTTAATAATCTCTTAATATATAAAAAATAAAATTTATCAAAATAAACTTGACCTGTGAGACGGTATCATTTTAACAAAAAAAAATTCAAAGTACCGTAGTAAAAACTCATAGGAGTAAAGTACCTTTTATAATTGGGCTACGCCCTTGAAATTTACAACATTAATTCATTTAATAAAAAATAGTAAAAGTCTCAAGTTTGAGACCCCTGGGTTACCTGTAACCCCTAAAAATGGGGTTAGGGGCTGGAGCCCCCCCCCCTTTCAATTTTGGTAAATTTTTCCACCATATTCTTTTTATTCATGTCCCGAACTACTATTATACCAAGTTTCAACCAAAAATTATATATATTTCTATATATATATATATATATATATATATATATATATATATATATATATATATATATATATATATATATATATATTTAGTATATATATATTTATATATAAATATTTATATTAATATATGGTATATATATATATATTATATATATAATATATATTTAATATATATATATATATATATATATATATATATATTCTATATAAAAAAAAAATAAATAAAAAAATTTATAAAAAAAAATATATATATATATATAAATATATATATAATATATTATATATATATATATAATATAATATAATATATATATTATATATATATATATATATATATACTAATATATAATATATATATATATATATATAATTATATATATTATATATATATATATATATATAGATGTTAACATTGCATAATAATCGGCAATTATATAAGATGAAATAAAGAAAAGAACAATTTATTGGAAGGTAAAAGAATTTACTGCCTTCTCCGGGATTGGAACCACCGCCATGTGCGAATGAGGACAATATACCTATCCTCCTACCCAAAAAAGTTGGATTCAGAACATTTATAAAGCAACAAGCTCCCTTCAAGGGACATCACCCAGGTGTCCAGCCTTCCTATCCCTTCGTTCTTTATATTGTAGATGTTAAACATTGCATAATAATCGCAATAATATAATTATATTACATCTTATATAATTGCGATTAATTATTGCAATGTTTAACATTCTACAATCATAAAGAACGAGGGATCATTAGGGACAGGCTGACACCTGGTGATGTCGCCTTGAAGGAGCTCGGTTGCTTTATATAACTGTTTTTGAATCCAACTTTTTTGGGTTGGGGGATGGTCCAGTGGTAAAACATCGGGTATATTGTCCTCATTCGCAACATGGCGGTGGTTCAATCCCGGAGAAGGCAGTAAATTCTTTACCTTCCATAAAATTGTTCTTTCTTTTATATATATTATATATATTTATATATATAATATATATATATATAAATATATATATATATAATAGTATATATATTATATATATATATATATAATTATTTAAATATATATATATATATATATATATATACATATATATATAATATATAATATATAATATAATATATAATATATATATATATATATTATATATATATATATATTATATATACTATATATATAATATATAAATATATTATATATTTATAATATATATATATTAATATATATATATATATATATATATATATATATATATATATATATATATATATATATATTATAATATATATATATATATATAGTAATTATATATATAGTATACCAGAACCCTCTGCCTCTAAAATTGATAATAAAAAGGACACAATTTAACCGGCTTACGTTTTCTTTCTTTGGACAAAGTTTTAAAGTCCTAAATTTTCCTTAGTTATACTAAGAATATGGCGGCTATTATTTTATTAAAATTTTGACATTGATCAAGATAGAATTTCATAATTACAAACGTATTAAATTACTTGTTGAAATAGGCCTTTAAATTTTGGAAATTTTCACCTTTGAAATTTCCCCCCCCCCCCTCCTAGTTAACCCGGTTCTTCAAGTTTGTTGGACTTGGTTCATATGTCAAATTGATCTTAACATGTCCATCTTCCAATTGTATAAATATCATTGACCTCTTTGAATCGAAAGGTCAAGATTTTTTGGGTCATTTGACCCTTTGTTTTCCAAATTGAAACCAACATATTATGGTTCATGGTTGTCCTAGAAATTCAATTTTTATATCAAAATAATCAGAATAAAATACTGAATATTTTGATCTTTATTTAAACTAATAATTATCTTTAATTAAAAAGTTACATTTATTATATAATTCCTATGGGAATAAAAATCACAAGTTTATAACTAGATTTGAGTTGCTAAGGGCTGCCATTGCAACTTAGAGTAATTTTCACAGCAAATCCATAGTGATTTATTCAATAATTAATTTATGTAATATATAGTTTTAAATTTGCTATCTTTTGATATTAAATTTATAATCATAACATTAATAATTCAAATTAATGTTTTTTCAACTAATCACTCGCTGTCAACCGCTTTAGCATCTTTTCCGTTGAGTATAAAAAGGAGCGATTGTGATCGGCGAGTCATTCTTATTAATTTGCTACTTGCTCAACAGAACTCTGTCCCCCTTCGTTTGCATTATCCGAGTTCCAACAGTGAAGAGTTCTACAAGAGTCATTTTAAAAATGCAGTAATAAAGTAGTATTAAAATTTTTGATGAGTTCTATCCATCTGACGGATCTCAACCTTTTCCTTTTAGGGTGTCATTACTCTTTAGGAAGTAACCACCACCTTCTAGTAGGGCTCAGAGATTTTTTTGTTTATTGTTCTCTGAGCGGAAAAATATGAAAAATCTTCCTTCTTTAGAAGTGTTCTTAGGAAAATTCTACGTAGGTAATTAATTATGTCAAGCCTTCTGGACAAACCGATAGGAACTCCCACTAACGACCATTTGGTCAACCCTTCTTCCCTTTCAGATGTATAGTAAAAAGGCTTCAGTTTTGATTCGTTCTCATTTCATTTTTTGATAAGTATTGTGGTTTATATATAAATTTAGCCCCTTCTTCGAGTCTTGTTCAGTTAGAACAGGTCTCTTAGACAGTAGGCCCACATGTTAATTTATTAATGAAGTAGTTCATGCATTTGGCAGTTATATCATCAAATATGTCATTGTTCTCAAGTTTAGTTAGGATTCCTTCTTCCACAGATATTAGCCTGAAAGCCTCAAAATGTTCTTGACTCACTGTACTTCTCAGACGGATTTTGATTCTCTTCAAATTAGATAAAGTATTTCCGAAGTAGTTAGTAGTAATGGGAGCGAGATCGACGGCTGCCAGATTGCAGCTAAATCTGGCAACCTGCCTATACATATATATCATTTTTAGTACTTTTTAGTGACTTTCTAGTATTCAGCTACTTTCCTGAACCTTTTTTAGCATTTTTTTTTATATATTTCTGACTTTTTTTAGCATTTTACCTATAATTCTGTCAACTTATTGGTAATTTTTTTAAGGATTTTAGCACTTATTAGCCTTTTTGATATATTTTAGCACTTTATAGCGAATTTCTATTACTCAGCTACCTTCCTGAACCTTTTTTAGCATTTTCCTATAATTCTGGTAAACTATGGTTAAATATTTATAATTTTTAGCCTTTTTGATCAAAAATTGAGGCCTTTTTACTATACATCTGAAAGGAGAGAAGGGTTGATCAAATGGCCGTTAGCGGGAATTCCTATTGGTTTGTCCAGAAGGCTTGACACATATAATACCTACATAGAATTTTTCTAAGAACACTTCTAAAGAAGGAAGATTTTTCATATTTACCTCCTGGAGAACAATAAACAAAAAAATCTCCAGGCCCTACTAGAAGGTGGTGGTTACTTCCTAAAGAGTAATGACACCCTAAAAGGAAAAGGTTGAGATCCGTCAGATGGATAGAACTCATCAAAAATTTAATTACTTTATTACTGCAATTTTTAAAATGACTCTTGTAGAACTCTTCACTGTTGGAACTCGGATGATGCAAACAAAGGGGGACAGAGTTCTTGTTGAACGAGCAGTAAATTAATAATAAGAATGACTCGTCGATCGCAATCGCTTCTTTCTATACTCAATAGAGAAAATGCCGAAGCGGTTGACGACGAGTGATTAGTTAAAAAAACATCAATTTGAATTATTAATGTTATGACAATAAATTTAGTATCAAAAGATAGTAAATTTAAAACTATATATTACATAAATTAATTATTGAATAAATCAATATGGATTTGCTGTGAAAATTACTGAAAGTTTCAATGGCAGCCTTTAGCAACTCAAATCTAGTTATTAACACGTAATTTTTATTCCCATAGGAATTATATAATAAATGTAACTTTTTAATTAAGGATAATTATCAATTTAAACAACAATTAACATATTCAGTATTTTCTTCTGATTATTTTGATATAAAAATTGAGTTCCTAGGACAACCATGAACCATAATATGTTGGTTTCAATTTGGAAAACAAAGGGTCAAATGACCCAAAAAATCTTGACCTTTCGATTCAAAGAGGTCAATGATATTTATACAATTGGAAGATGGACATGTTAAGATCAATTTGACATATTAACCAAATCCGACACTCTGAAGAAAACCGGTTTACTAGATAGGGGGGTTGAAACTTTCAAAGGTGAAAATTTCCAAAATGTTAAGGCCTATTTTAACAAGTGGCTTAATATGTTTGTAATTATGAAATATAACTTTTGATCCAATGTCAAAATTAATAAAAATATAGCCCCATATTCTAAAGTATAAACAAGGAAAATTTAGATTAAAAAAACTTTGTCAAAAAAAAGAAAAACGTAAGCCGGCTTAAATTGTGTTCACTTTTTTATTTATCAATTTTAGAGGCAGAGGGTTACTGCGTATATATATATATATAATATATATTATTATTATATATATATATATATATATATATATATATTATATATATATATATATATATATATATATATATTGATATATATAATATATATATAAATAATATAATATATATATATATAATAATATAAAATATATTATATAATATATATATATATAATTTATATAATTATATATATATACTATATTATATTATATATATATATATGTATATTATATATATTATATCATATATATATATATATATATATATAATATATATATATATATATATATATATATATTATATATATATAATATATTATATTAAATATATATATATTATATATATATAAAGAAAGAGACAATTTATGGGAAGGTAAGAATTTACTGCCTTCTCCGGGATTGGAACAACCGCCATGTTGCGAATGAGGACAATATACCGATGCTTTACCACTGGACCATCCTCCAACCAAAAAAGTTGGATTTAAGAACAGTTATATAAAGCAACCGAGCCCCTTTCAAGGCGACATCACCAGGTGCAGCCTGGCCTATCCCTCGTTCTTTATATTGTAGATGTTAAAACATTGCATAATATCGCAATAAAAGAATTAAATTATATTATTGCGATTATTTATAGCAATGTTAACATCTACAATATTAAAGAACACGAGGATAGGACAGGGCTGGGGACACCTGGTGATGTCGCCTGAAGGGAGCTTGGTTGCGTTTAAAACTGTTCTTGAACCAACTTTTTTGGGTAAAAGCATCGGGATATATTGTCCTTCATCGCAACATGGCGGTGCGCTTTCAATCCCGAGAAGGCAGTAATTCTTTACCTTCCCATAAATTGTTCTTTTCTTATTTACATCTTATATTAAATTCGATTATTATGCAGTTAACATCTATATATATATATATATATATATATATATATATATATATATATATATATTAATATTTATAATATATATATAAATATATATATATATATATATATATATATATATTATATATATATATATATATATTATATATATTAAATATTATATATATATATATATATATATATATATATATATATATATTATATATATATATATATAATATATATATTATATATATATATATATATACTTATATTAGTATATATATTATTAAAATAAATATTGAGCTAATATATATACATAATAGTATATAAATATATATATATATAATTATATAAAATTATATATATAATTATATATTAATAGTATATATATTATATATATATATATAATTATAATATATTATAAGTATATATATATAATATATATATCGAAATATATATAATTTTTGGTTGAAACTTAGTATAATAGTAGTTCGGGACATGAATAAAAAGAATATCGTAGAAAAAAATTTCAAAAAATGAAAGGGGGGCCTCCATCCCCTAACCCCATAATTAGGTTACAGGTATAACCCTAGAGCAGTCTCCAAACTGAGACTTTTTACTTATTTTTATATTAAATGAATTTAATGTATGTAAATTTCAGGGCGTGTATAGCTAAATACCAATTATATATAAAAAGGTACTTTATCTCCTATTTGAGGTTTTACTACTTACTAAGGTTATCTTTGAATTTTTTTTGTTAAAAATGAACCGTCTCACAGTTCAAGATTTTATTATTTGATAAATTTAAAGTATAATAATTTATTTTTTTTAAATATTAAGAGATTATAAGATTATAAATATGTTACTATAAAAGTAAGAATAATATTGTCTCAGAGATGCAAATCACGACTCCCACCAACTCGATACTTATTATTCAAACCAAATCCACTCTGCTGATAATACTAATCATATTGCATCACCTTATTATTAAATAACTAGACCCAATATAGTGGCTAAGATGGTGTTAATAAGTTAATTATATAAAAAATTAAAGTATATTATTGACAGTAGACATGTATAAATTTAATGTTGAGTGCTATATACCTGTATATAAATGTGTTGTAAAAATAATATTGTACCAAATATTTGTGTGTATTTAGGTAATATATATATTAGCGAAAGAGAGTCATAGGTACATGTAACTTATATTTACAATCTCAACTCAGTTCGGTTATAATTTTTAGATGTTATGCTATCCTTTTAAATCTATATTGCGGATTTTGTGAGGAAATATTAATAGAATTAGAGAGTAAATATTTACTCGGAATAAAATAATACATTCAGTCTCAAAATCCAATAAATAATACATAAGTTATAACAGTAAAATAAATATAATATGATAATGATGTTATATATTATATATTATAAATAAATCTTCATGATTAAAAAACTAGATGATGTACATTTATAAAGTTCCAGATGGTAAAATTATTTTATCGAAAATAGCTTGGAGAAATTCACATTTGTAAACCCATTGACAGATAATATATGATTATAAACATTAATAAGATAATATGTTTACATGAAGACAAAAGTTGAGTTATTTATATAATATGTTAGTTTACTATAATAACAAGACTCTCAAGGTGTGAATCTGTTTAGATGTGTCATTCCTTTTGTGCAATCGTATTAAGTTTAATTTTTGACGAATATAAAATAATTGCTACAGCTTGGCGCTGGTGAAACACTCGAAGATTTAATATAATTATAGCATATTCAAGAAAGCAAAAAAACTAGATAATCAAATTATGAATCCAGCTATATTTGATCATTGTAGTATAACTAGCGCTTATGTTCAATTAAATAGTGAAAGATATCCAGAAATGGATCTTCAGCTTGATTTTAATGAAATAATTTATATATAACTAACCGCTTATATTAAATAAAAATGAGTTTTTCAGTGAGATATAATTTTTATATCATTGAGGCTTTCATAAAATGAGAAAATTGTTTATTCTTAATTACTATTTAACAGATATATAAATCCGGAACTTCTATAACTCCCACTAGCTTAGTATTTTGATATAGTAATGTAAGACAATCGAAAATATTTAAAAAATAACCATACGGATCACTGGATATTCAAAATACGAGCAACTTTAAGAAAAATATATCAAAACCTAAATAGCTAAGGTATGATAATTTATCTCTCTCTATCAGTAGATAGGATTAGTATAATAGATTCATAGATTATGATATTTAGAATCTTGATGGGAATAAAATGAATTAATCGTTTAGTAGTTTTTCTTTTACTTACTAAATTAAAATATGACTATATAGGTTATTATTAATTTGTGTCATTGTAATTAGAATAATAACAAATACTGAAAAATGTATTCAAAAAGGTTATGACTTCTAAAAGTAGTATGCTTAGAGGTACATGCTTAGAAAAAGTTAATAAAAATAAAAACTGATGTACTTTTAATAAAAATATAAGAAATATAGACAATATTCAAGAATGAGAGCTTGTGAGCTTGAAAGAAATCCTCCCCCCCCATAAAATTGTAAATTATGATAAAACTCTTTAATGCAGAATTAAATAAAATAATATAATATATTTAATTATACGAAGGTTAGTGGTGAGATAGTCAGCCCCATCCCCAACCAACCGTAATTTACGATAATTATACGAAAGTGGGATGCACACGGCATCCCACCAACCGTAATTTTACGATAAATTATACAAATAGGTGGGTATAGTCGACTCAGCGCTCATTCGCCATCTAACCATAAATCACGTAATTAATTTTACACGAACAGTTTGGTAAAATAACTTTCTGAATTTAAAAATATTATTTATTTAATATAATTTATATATAATATATAAAAACTTATATATTATTATTATAAAGCGTAGGTTCTACTTATAACGAC
>JABUQX010067448.1:5000-22500 GCA_015478945.1 Trachelipus rathkii
TTAATTCTTCACCAATCAACCTTTAGTGCATGTTCCCTTTTTCGACCAAACATGTGCCATAATCTTCTTATACAACACTCAATAAACTAATTTCATAATTCCTACAGTTATCTTATCCTCTTAACTCTTATATAGGGATACTATTATTGCTCAATCCCTCAGACTATACCTCCATAAACTACTGTTACACAACTTCCAAATCCATACAATCACCATCTCGCCTCCGTTCTTAGTCATTTTCACCATGCAAATAATATTCTTATATATATATATATATATATATATATATATATATATATATATATATATACTCTCTATACTATATATATATATATATATATATATATACTTTATCTCTCTCTTTCTTATACTGCCTCTCTATATATATATATATCTCTATAACATATATATATATATATATATATATATATATGCTCTCTATAACCTATTATGTTTTACGACTCTGTCAGTTTTGAATTTTTTTCAATATATTTCTAATGTATATTTTAACAATGAATTTTAAGTGGTGGGGACATAATCAAATAGGACAATGTGTTTGACAGTTCCGTCATTATTTTTTTTTTTTTTTTTTTTTTTAAATATGTTGCTAGTATATGATATCATGTCCGTTACCATTTAAATTCATTGTTGGTATCTTATATAAGCAATATCTTTAAAAAAAAAAAATGACTGATTCATAAAATATAACAGGTCCTATATTTTGAGTCATGTCACGTCTTACTTAAATTCATTGTTAATGTCATACTGGCAATATAAAAAACAGTCGTAAAACATAACAGGGCCTATATATATATATATATATATATATATATATATATATATATATATATATATATATATATATATATATATATATATATATATATATATATATATATACTACTCTATCTTCATGTATGTTCATTATGAAGAAGTTGTGTGGTACTGCTATTTTATAACCCGTCTACTCCACAATTACAAACTATTCAAAGTAGCCTTACTACCAAAGTACGCCCAGAACTACGGGGTTGGATATCATATTCACGTGTTGTGTGTGTGTGTGTGTGTGTGTGTGTGTGTGCCTGCATCTCTGTGGTAATATATATACCGTATATAAATTTAACCAGGAAGTGAAAGTGAATTTATCTGAATGTATTGTATTTTGCTCTTACTGTTCTGTATTGTTGTTAAGTATGGACTTTTAATAACAAATCTGAGGCAAGCCCAAATGGAGGTGGCTTGATGGAGTAATAGGAATATTATTTGAAATGGGTATAAGTATGGAAAGAGGAAAACGATTGACACAAGAGAGGGTCATTTGGAGGAAGGGAAGGTAAGGGTTATTTTCAGGAAGGGAAGGGAAGGTAAGAAGGTCATTGGGAAGGGGAGGTGAGGGTCATTTGGAGGAAAGGAAGGTGAAGGGTTATTTGGAGGAAGAGCTAAGTCTCATTTGGGAGGAAGGAGAGCTAAGGGTCATTTGGAAGAAGGAAGAGTGCTGGTCATTTGGAGGAAGGAAGGTAGGGTCATTGGAGAAGAGGAAGGTAAGGGTCCGATTGACACAAGGGAAGGTAAGGGTCATTTGGAGGAAGGGAAGGTAAGGGTCATTTGGAGGAAGGGAAGGTAAGGGTCATTTGGAGGAAGGGAAGGTAAGGGTCATTTGGAGGAAGGGAAGGTATGGGTCATTTGGAGGAAGGGAAGGTATGGGTCATTTGGAGGAAGGGAAGGTAAGGGTCGTTTGGAGGAAGGGAAGGTAAGATTCATTTGGAGGAAGGGAAGGTAAGGGTCATTTGGAGGAAGGGAAGGTAAGGGTCATTTGGAGGAAGGGAAGGTAAGGGTCATTTGGAGGAAGGGAAGGTAAGGGTCATTTGGAGGAAGGGAAGGTATGGGTCATTTGGAGGAAGGGAAGGTAAGGGTCATTTGGAGGAAGGGAAGGTATGGGTCATTTGGAGGAAGGGAAGGTAAGGGTCATTTGGAAAAGGGAAGGTAAGATTCACTTGCAGGAAGGGAAGGTAAGGGTTATTTGGAGGGAGGGAAGGTAAGGGTCATTTGGAGGAAGGGAAGGTAAGAGTCATTTGGAGGAAGGGAAGGTAAGGGTCATTTGGAGGAAGGGAAGGTAAGGGTCATTTGGAGGAAGGGAAGGTAAGAGTCATTTGGAGGAAGGGAAGGTAAGGGTCATTTGGAGGAAGGGAAGGTAAGGGTCATTTGGAGGAAGGAAAGGTAAGGGTCATTTGGAGGAAGGGAAGGTAAGGGTCATTTGGATTTGGAGGAAGGGAAGGTAAGGGTCATTTGGAGGAAGGGAAGGTAAGGGTCATTTGGAGGAAGGGAAGGTAAGAGTCATTTGGAGGAAGGGAAGGTAAGGGTCATTTGGAGGAAGGGAAGGTAAGGGTCATTTGGAGGAAGGGAAGGTAAGGGTCATTTGGAGGAAGGGAAGGTAAGAGTCATTTGGAGGAAGGGAAGGTAAGGGTCATTTGGAGGAAGGGAAGGTATGGGTCATTTGGAGGAAGGGAAGGTATGGGTCATTTGGAGGAAGGGAAGGTAAGGGTCGTTGGGAGAAGGAAGGAAATTAAGATTCATTTGGGGAAGGAAGGTAAGAGGGTCATTGGAGGAAGGAAAGTAGGGTCCATTTGGAAGGGAAGGTATGGTTATTGGAGGAAGGAAGGTAAGGGTCATTGGAGGAGGGTGGGTTGCTTTGGGAAGGGAAGGTAAGGGTTATTTGGAGGGAGAGAAGGTAAGGGTCATTTGGAGGAAGGGAAGGTAAGGGTCACTTGCAGGAATGGAAGGTAAGGTTCATTTGGAGGAAGGGAAGGTAGTTCGTGGGAAATTTCATCAAAGGAGAAATTAAATTGAACAAGCCCAAAGAGCACAGTTACCTAAATAATTTTTCTTTGTCGTAATTATTTAAGCCTATTGTTTTTGGCCTTTTTCATTCAAGATTTTCTTTGTCTGCCACTTTCTACCTCTTTGCTGACACTTTTTTTTTGCATTTTTTTCTTTTCTTTGTTTGTCACGATTTATTGAATATTCTTTATTCGTGTCATTTTCATGTATAGAATTATCGTGTTATTTCTTTTGCATTGTTATTTTATTTATTTGTGTTTTTTTGACTCTTGCGCATCTTTACCATTATTATTTTTTATTTTTTTTTATTATACAATTAAAACCTATCAATAGTGACTTCTTCTCTTTTGACTGTTCTTTCATGAAATTATTATCCATACACTTTAATTCTTAGTGTTCCTAGCCCTTGTTATGGACTGGGATGTGATAGGTAAATCAGTTTACTTTTGACGTTTTTGTTTCCCAAGTGTTATTTGTCCCTTTAACGTATGTTTTGCCTTTAGGTTCCAAGTTTAGTTAGATTTGTACCCACCAAAATATATCCCGTTCCTCGACTTTCGCCGTTTGGTTTTTGTGAACATTTACCCATCTTTTTCGTTTTTTTATTCTATTCGTGTTTTATAAGTTTTTTTTTAATTTATTAGTCATATCCATTTTCAATCTATTTGTTTCTTCCTTTAATTAAATTAACAATGCAATGGAGTTGGATAGTAACATTGTCATTCCGTTAATTCATGTTTCATTCTGATTACCGAATATTTGATTTTGAAGCGTCTTATAGCAGTGTAGATGTTTCTTATATGCAAAAATGAAATTTTTGGTATACAAAAGATTGTCTTGAATACCAAGGCAATATTGGAAATGAAAGTGATTCATCTTTTGGTTCTATAATTTCCAGATGAAGTGGATGCTCACAATTTTTATATCAAGGCGTATCTTATAATGTTCATTTTAGTTATAAAAATATTATTATTATTATTATTATTATTATTATTATTATTATTATTATTATTATAGGTGGAAAAGATCAACAAGAAAGACGGTCAACATCGATGTTCGTCGAAAAACACCGGTAAAGACCTCGCTCTCGACCGACTCCTCTCAGTATACTCCTGTGATTTGGTTCCTTGGCAAATGGTTCAAGTTCTTCGGTTTCTCCTGAGCGATTGCCTTTGAAGAAAAAAGGTAAAGTTGATGAAAAAGGTAACGATTCACCATCAAGACGAAAACCAATTGATAAGGATATTCAAGATAGCAATAATGGATCACCACCACCTCCTCCTCCTCCTCCTTCAGAGTTATCTTTAATGAACAAATTCCAAGAAAAGGAAAAGAAAGGGCAGATGAAACCTAATATTTCAAACGACAGAATCGTCCACCGATCCATATTATTAGAGTTCGCAACTCAGAAATTCACTACGACACATTTGAGGTAGGTTGTGTGGCTTAAATATTCTTTCTATTAATTATTTACCATATTGTTACCGGACACAATAAACCAGTCTGGCCATAAATTTAACATATATAGATATTGATATAATAATATTAATATATATTAGGTGAGAGGGGTTATATATATATATATATCTATAATATATAGATATTAATATTTATATATATATTAATATATAATAATTAATTAATATATATATATTATATAGATTATATTATATACCTATATTATATATTAAGTATTAATATATTATATTACTAATATATAATTTACAACCTAAATATTATAATTTAGAATATATATAATTAATATAATAATATTCATAATTAGGACACTTCAAAGTAGTTGAGACGAGAGCAGAGGAGATTGAAAGAGAGAGAGAGAGACGAAGAAGAGAGAAGAGAGGAGAAGAGAGCGAGAGAGAAGAGAGAGAGAGAGAGCAGAGAGAGAGAGAGAGAGAGAGAACGTAATCCATGACTCGTTACAATAGGAGGTAAAGATAAACCTATGCTCGAAGACGTGTATACCAGATTCGTGAGGTCTAAGTCAGGCCTTTTCAGTGCGGTTCTAATAAAGTCTTGACTATATTCACGGGCAACTCCATCTAGCATGATGTTTGGTTCAAGCTTGATTTTTTTGGAATGAGAATGTCTGAACTCTAGACTATAAAAATGTTCTACTTTGGCAGTACATGGATGTATCCATTTGGCCAGCTGTATAGGATTTAATCTTGCATGAATGGACCAGGGGCTGTAGACTTTTGAGATAGTACCATTAACGCAGAGAGTTGCGGAGGTCGGCAGCTCTGGAAGTCTTGAAGAATCGGCAGGAAGTCGAGGCGATAGAGACTATGTCTTTCTCACTTTTGAAGAGGGTGCGAGATAGAAGGGACAGATCGGAGTCTGCTATTGTCTGGTATATTTCCTGTAAGGTGTGTGGCTCACACGCTCGCAGTCGGACAGTCGGATAGTTCGTGTAGGTTATCAAAGAGGCTCGGATGTTTGGAGGTCTTGCGCATTCGGAGTCGAGTCGGTAACTTTCAAGATAGAGTAGGAGTCAGGAAATTATTTTAAGACTGAAATCAAAAGTTATCAATTTCGGCTGACCTCTGATGTAATTCGTACGTCGTGCGGCATTCAGTTCAGCAAGTTTATTAGACTTGGGACGACTATCCACTACATCAAAGGGATTATGCATATTGGCGAAACTTCGAGAGTGGTTTGTAAGCGCAGGGCAGCGCTTATGTTTCATAACTTTGTGATTTTGAAGTGTGCTAATAAATATATATAGAGAGAGGCTCGCGATGCACGGATATTTACGCAATAGCTTTTGAAAGAATAAATAGGGCTTACTCTGCATGGATAATTCGTAGAAGAAAGGGTATCATCTCATAATTGCTACGTAATGATTTGAAAGGGATTATTTAAATACACACAACACACTATTCTTGGGTCTTTAGCTGTTGTTTTTAGTGCCACTAACGCTTCCAATCCTACAGGGTAAGCTTAAGCTGAAAGAACAACAACAAAAAGCTAAATCTGGCAACGCGGCTAATTTGGCCATTTGTATTAAAGGTTTGCAGGAAGTTCAAGAAGAAAAGGATACTTTTAAACATATTGTAAGTGATGAACTATGCAACTATCTCCGTTACTACCGTCTCAAGTCATTCTTCAGAAGTTCAGAAAGATTAGTCATGAAAAGCTTTAGATATTGAAGAGCTTAGTCGAAACCGTCATTGGTTCAAGAAAAAAGGTCAAGGTCTTCCTAATCCTTGTACACAATAATTCCATAACTTTAAATAAATTTTCTTTGCTGCAGGCCTGAAAGAAGTTGAAAAAAATTGATGTAACTTCAAGAGTTTTAAAGGAAGAATGAACCAACATCAGGATTTTGCTGTTACTGCTCTACCTGCAACGCAAGTTAGCGTGGAACTGGCTTTTTCTGCTCTTCGCATTATCAAAATCAGAGCCAAAGAGGAAAAATGAAGCGAGAACTCTGGCAGAGATGCTGTTCTATTTTTAAGAGCTAATTCATTCATCATCAATTGACTATGTAGATGTAAGTTCATGTAACTAAGTAAATGTAGTAGTTTATATATCATCATATATATATCTATAATATATATAGTATATTATATATATATATATATATATAATACTATATTATATATATATATATATATATATATATTATATAGTTATATTATATACTATATAGTAGTAGAATATATTTTTAAATCCCCGAAATTTTTCAAGTTATCAAAATTTTTTGATGGCTTAAGTTTCTTAATTATAATTTTAATAATAATAAAAAATAATAACTTATAGTTAGGATGCAAAGCAATTAAGAGTATATGGTTTTATTAATAGAAATGAAGGAAACATATTTTTTGCAGTTGGTGAAGATTTCTTAGTTGAAGTGGCTGTTGTTCAAAATATATATATATAATATATATATATATATGATCTATACATAATATATATATATATATATATAGTATAATATAATATATATATATATATATATATATCATATATATAATATAGTATATTAGTATATATTATATATATATACGGTATATATTATAATATGGTGATAGTATATTATATAGTATAATATGATATATATTGTATTTTAAACAGCCCTATATTATATATTAATAAGATTAGTTATATATATATCTATATATATATATAGTATCTATATTATATAGAACATATAATGAAATATATAGGTAAATATAGGTAGTAGTAAAGTAAATAGTATTCTATGTGATATATAGAATATTTTATTTTAATATATTATATAATTATATATTATGTTTTATTATAACCATTATAATCATTAATTATAAATCATTATTATTATAATAATATAATATAAATATTTTTATTTTTGGATATATTAATACATGATAGAGTATCAGTTATAATTAAATATCTATATATTTTATAGTTAATCTTTGTCACTTTCTTTCTCTCTTCACCAGTTTGAAGGTCTATACACCACTAAGTTCAGCCAGTTGCGCTTGAAGGCAAATCTGGTCTTCTCCAGACGTCCGCCTCTTCCTAGCACTATTCACTCTTGCTCTTTCAGCGCTCTCCATCATTGGAGCTCAGCTGACATCTTTTGCAGAGAGTCTCCACCGATTCCGCCATCTCGGTTGCTTACTGCGCGGTTTCTTCCCTTGGTCTTACTGCCTCTTGGTGGGTCCTTCGGGCATAAGACTCACATCGTCTCCAGAGGGTGTCCCCGACAGCATAATCAGTCTGGCCCAAAATCCATCTTCAGTTCGTGGCTCTCTTAAACCTAAATCATGTCTATATACCTTTCATTTGATTATATCTGTTCAATACTATCTTTGCATATGGGACCGCTAGTTCTTAATGGAGGCGACTCATCCTCACGCGCGGCTTGTAATTTCTACTCTCTCTTCTCTTCTCGTTGCTTCGTCCATGTTTCCCGGCTTCGCGTCAGCAGGCAGTAGTGGCCGCAGAGTCAGTAGTTGGCCGGGTTAAACAGATCAATTTTGGTTAATCGCATCTCTACTCTACTTAAATGAGTGCCGCGATATTGGCTCTAGCGTCTCATTACTTATGAGGGTTTAATAAGCTTTACATACTATTATTCAGAGTACATTTATATTTTTCACATTCTTAGCTAGTAATCTCTTCTACCATCTATCCTCCCCTTCTATTAAAAAACATACTCTAACATACGAGATAATTAGGGTGTTAATTTTATCCGCTTCACCTCCTTCCTACATCTCCTACCTTACTTACTCACTTCACCATTCATTCCACTCGATCCCGTCATCAGGTTATATATTGTATAACTATCTCTGTCTTCTGTATTGTTCTATTCTTCATTCCCGCATTCGCTCAACATATCTCCTTAATCCGTCAAATTCATTACTTCTCTACCAACGCATATAGATCGCCACATCTACAATCTTTTCTCTCGCTTCTTCATATCACTCGAGATCGTGCGCGTATAACAGATTGAGGTGTTTTTCTCTCATAATTCTCCATAACACAGTCATAAAATAGGGAAACAATGATACATAAATCTATAATAATAAAATAAATACCTACTAGACAGTTTCTTATTTAGACACAAAAAGAATAACATCTGGTAGGTTTCATAAAGACGTGTAACCTATGATTCATTCTGGGTATATAGTAGTTGTCTAAATTCTTTTTGAATGTGTTGGCCGGCGCAGATTGAATTGAGTGTGACTCACATTGCAACCATTGAAAGAAAGGATTGATAGGTATATTCACGGTTCTTTGGATTGTTTGTTAGCCAATGCAATATAGTATAAGGTTAACTCACGTAGTTGCCAATAGACGCGGTTTTTAGGTATAGTACTTATATAAAGTAAAACCGCTTGTTAGTTAAGCTACCACAGTATCACAATAAATTAATAAATATTATAAATTAATTAGCTTTCTATTGTTGGTTATAAATTATAACATGGTTTGAATAGAGATTTAGCTTTTTTTATGTAGTTATGTGGCAGTTATTATATATATCTATTAATTGACCTTTTATGTTTAGGAAATTGACATTCCTTAGGGTGTGGTGTAGGTTGTATTTGTCGCATGGGACATGTATTGATATAAATTATTTTAGTTGACTTAGGGACATGACTACCTTAGATTAGGTCCATTGATTCAGCTAGCACTGGTTCTTTATGTTTCTTATCTCATTATCTGAGGTAATTATTAAACGAATCTTTATTCGGTATATAATTTAACTTCTCGATTGGAATCATATTAATTATTACCGATATTGATTGGTGTAATTACAGTAGCAATGAAGAAATGTTCTAACCGATAGTGTTTTAAGCATGTCGAAAAATATCACAGGCTGAGATCGTTAGATGGTTTGCTTACAATATCACTGTCAATCACATGCATGTTGAAGCTTACGCAAACTCATCCTTAAAAACTTTAGGGCAGACATCGGGATGCATTACTATGATTGCCGATATTAGATTGTTCAGGCATGGTCGTCTGACTATTTTTAAAATAAAGGATAGATAGAAAGTATTTTTCTTCGGAGACACAAAAGAGGCGACACACAGCTCTGCGACGAATTCAGGGCACGACAACACAGAAAGGTATTGGTATTGAAAAATTTCGAGGGGTGGATTGTTTTAACGACACCTCTATATGAACATTTTTAAGCATCACTGTTTTGGAAATGCTGTAGAGGAGGGCTTCACAATGGATCATAGATTATTGAACCTTTTAATAAAAAAAACTTAAGATCTTTCTCAGTCTTCCTATATAGTATCAAACACCACCATTTGCTATAGAGTTTTTTAATTTATTCTTTAACTATTCTCAAACACATACTTTCATATTCTGTATTTAGCATTGCTTATCTCTTTCATATTTATTAGTTTTTTAGAAGCAACAACTGCTCTTATTCTATAATTGAGAAATGTGATCGTTTGCTCTTATCGCATGAATTCGGGTTTCCAGCAAAACAATCACGAAACATTCTCTGCAAACATTATTGGGAGGATTTGCGGAACTTGATTTCTAGCTTTCTGATTATATAGAAGAATATTAACCATGGCGGTCATTGTGGAAGAGATCAATTTAAAAGAAAAGATGGAAATTACCAATTTATATTACACATTGAGAATTTTTCAAACCAAGTTAGTAGAGAGCATATTCGAGAGCCAAAAGATCCATACTTACTAAGTAAGCTTTTGAAATTGGATTGCATCGACATCTATCCAAAATTTGCTAATTTTGGAAATAATTTGGATATGTGCACTAATCTTTAGATTGTTAAGCGATTTGTAGCATTTACCTCATTCAAATGTGACATCCAAAAAGCAATATATCACTACTCTGAAAAGTAGCTCAACAAGCATATTACTTTTTCAATTTAAATAATAATAATAATAATAATAATAATTATAATTTAATATTCCAGTAACTGATTGAACAGAGATAACCAGCAAGCACAAACACTTAAAGAGTATTTATAATTTTCTTTCAACGGTTTAAGTCAACAGGTATCACAAATCCAGCCTCTTTTAACGCATTAAAATTCGCCTTTTCTTTTTTCCTTAATAAATTCCTTCCTCCAATTAGATCCGGCTTCTTATGAACAAGAAATAAAACTGACGAAGATATATAACCAAAGTCGAAGAAACATAACAAATTGATTATGTAGAAAAACTTATAATAATAAATAATAATAATAATAAAAAAAACTTAAATAAATTAAAATAAATAAATAAATATGTAAATAAAAATAGTTTTAATAATATTAATGATAATAATAATAATAATAAGTAATTAAAATAATAAAAACAATTAAATAAGAAAATAGTAACAATAATAATAATAATAATAATAATAAATAATAAATGAGTCTAAAGCTAATATTACAATATATTATTCTTAATAAGGAGGAAATTAAAATTAAAAAATTAAATTAAAAATTGAAATTAAAATTAAAACTTAAAAAAAATTAAAAATTAAAATAAAATGATAAGATAAAAATAAATAATTAATAAAATTTCGAAAGGTAGATAATAATAATAATAATAATTAAAAATAAAAATAATTAAAATAATAATAATAATAATAATAATAATAATAATAATAATAATAATAATAATAATAATAATAATAATAATTAAAATAATAATAATTAAAATAATATTAAAATAATAATAATTAAAATAATAATAATAATAATAATAATAATAATAATAATAATAATAATAATAATAATAATAATAATAATAATAATAATTTATTTACTGATTTAATAATTTTCTTATTTTTTTCTGTGAATTCACACAGTTAATATTCTCAATACGACTCGAGCTGTCTTTCAATATAAATAAATACAAAATCTTTTCTATTTATCCATTTTTTTTCTGTAGTACTTCCTTATTATTACCATCTTAGTTTTCATTTGAGAAACTAAAGAAAATACAAAGTATGTATACAAATTTATAAATGTTAGTTTTCATTTTAAAGTTTTTTATTCAAGCTCGAACAAAAAGGTTTACCAACTCTCTCTCTCTCTCTCTCTCTCTCTCTCTCTCTCTTCTCTCTTCTCTCTCTCTCTCTCTCTCTCTCTCTCTCTCTCTCTTCTCTCTCTCTTTTTCTCTCTCTCTTTTCCTCTTTCTTTTTCTTTTCTCCTTTCTCTTTCTCTTCTCATTCTCTTTCTCTTTCTCTTCTCTCTTCTCTCTCTCTCTCTCTCTCTCTCTCTCTCTCTCTCTCTCTCTCTTTCCTCTTCTCTCTCTCTCTCTCTCCTCTCTCTCTCTTCTCTCTCTCTCTCTCTCTCTCTCTCTCTCTTATCAGATTGTTGTTCTTCCTTATTTCTCGATGAAAATTTATTTCATCGTCTCTCCCTAAGGTCTCTCCATGCATATAATGGAGGAAGCTAAAAAGATCGTATGTAAACTATATTCCATTTGTTTTATTTGTTTCAAGTAAGTGGATATCTTCAGTTGTTTTTATGCTAGAGAAGAAAGAGAGAAAATAAGACCCGCCTATTATTTTTCACCCAAATAAACTTAATAAATGCTGCATGGATTTTATATGTTGCTATCATCTTAGTGTTGTAGATCCATGAGAGCAATAAAAAAAAATTTCAGTAATGGTGACAATTAGTGTAAATTTTGGCCTTATTCTCATTGACTGCAAAAGTTAATTGGAGACCTTCAACATACCTATGCACACATGCAAATATTCATATAGATCACAAACAAAGAAGCATTGGCCATGTGAAACCTCGGGAAAATTTGATTCAACAATTATGACCATAAATCTTGTCCCAAGCTTTTATCATGGTTAACAAAGAGTCCAATATCCTTTTGCTTGCGCTTGGTCTTGACTTCAGTATCATCGGCAATGTCTTTCAATACATTAATTATTACTGAATATCCCATATAAAGAGCAAAAGTTGCATCTGACTGAGCAGCCATCTGGTGTTAAACATTCTTATAAGCAGAGGATAGCCAATTTCACAATTAGGCAGTACATTCCGGGGAGTTCCCATTGAAGAAGGGAAGTTAAAATGAAAGGCTTGAAATTTTTTAACTTTCAACCATTTGCCTCATACTGTTAACCTCATTCCACCAGTTGGTTGCTCCAATCACCCTTCTTATCTCTATAACATTATATTCTTTATTGTCTAGTCCTTGAAGAGTAGGAGTTAAGGACATTTTTGAGCTGAAATTTCTTCGGCTGCCGGTTTATTTATTCAGTCTTTAGATTGATTCCTACTTTGAAGAAGAGAGTTTTACAGAATGTCAAATGCTATGCGCAGACTGCTATGGAGGTGTCTCTCCACTTTTCCCTATAAACTAAAATAAATATGAAACTGGATTTAACTTTGATTGTTTTTATGATATTATTCTCCAATTTGAGATGCTACTTTAAGGAATTAATGATGTCTTCAAATGGCTAAAACTCATGCTTCTTACATTGTTTCAGAAAACTCTTTTCTCCTAGCAAAATGCAAGTATATTCCTAGTTCAACTTCTTTCCATTCCCTCTGGCACTTTTCTAAAGATGTTTCCTCTAACTTTTTTTCTTCCTCCTTCCATCCTCTTGTTTTTTTATGATTCCTCATTCACAAACATATTACTTTTTTCCAAAGTTGAGCTATTAGCTTAAACTTTTGGGCCTTACTATTTTTTTGTAGACAATAACGGTGCTATTCCTCCTTCTCCATTCTGCACCTCATTCAAACTAAATTTGTATTTTTTTGGGGGGTTAAACGGGATTGTTCTCTCTCTCTCTCTCTCTCTCTCTCTCTCTCTCTCTCTCTCTCTCTCTCTCTCTCTCTCTCTCTCTCCTCTCTCTCTCTCTCTCTCTCTCTCTCTCTCTCTCTCTCTCTCTCTCTCTCCTCTCTCTCTACTCTCTCTCTCTCTCTCTCCCTCTCTCTCTCTCACTGAGACTTTTACTAAAATAACATACAGCCCTGACGGTATACCACCTTCTATGTTTTTCAAGAATTTCGAAACTTGAAACTTTCTTTAATAGAATTTTTTGCCATTTTCCCAATCCAATCTACTTCTCCAATTCTCTCCTCCAAGACGAATGAACTTATAAATGAATTTATTCAGCCTAAAACGAAAAAGGAGATCCTTCCGAGCCTTCAAATTACTGTCCAAATCTTTTCTCCATTAATCGGAATGGATTTTGACCTCCGGATAATAAGCATCTCTCCCCTTTTCTCTTTGACTTTCAATCTTTCTGCCTGTGCATATCGCTGATTCTTCTGATGTGGCACGAGTTATGTTGAAATTATTATTATTATTATTATTATTATTATTATTATTATTATTATTATTATTATTATTATTATTAATTAGTTATTATTAATTATTATTAACTTATTTATATACAACTTTATATCATTTTTTTTTTAATATTATTTTTTATTTTTTTAATTAATAATTATAATCATTATTTATTAATTATTAACGATTAATAATTAATTATTGATTATCGCTGATTTTAATTTAGTACTTTATTATTATTATTATTAATTATTATTTTTATTATTATTTTTATTATTATTTTTATTATTATTATTATTATTATTATTATTATTATTATTATTATTATTATTATTATTATTTTTATTATTATTATTATTATTATTATTATTATTATTATTAATTCAGTAAATCAAGTTAGTTAGTAGTAGTTAGTAGTATTATTTCTATTATTCTTTTTCTTTTTCTCTTTTCTTTTTCTTTTTCTTTTTCTTTCTTTCTTTTATTATTATTATGTTGATTACTTGTTCATTAATTATTATCATTATGGCCATCATGTTAAATGATATTAATTACTTGATTATATAATTGATTGATTAATTATTAATTGATTAATTAATTGATAGATTACTTAATCTATGATATGCTAATCGTTACCGAGCCATTGATCGTTTTTTCTTCTTTTTTTCTGTTTTATTTCATGTAGTCTCCTATCTTCTTCGTCTTCTTGTTCGTCTTTTTCTTTTCTGATCTTCATTCGTCGCCTCTTATTATTTCTCATGTTCTTTTTCGTTCGTCTTCTGTCTAATCTTCTTCTTCTAATTCTTCTACTTCTTCTTAAAGGTCTTCTTCTTCTTCTTTCTATTACTTCTTCTTACCTCTTCTCTTTAGCCTTCGTACCATCTATAATGTATGCTATTAATTATACAAATTATTCTTTCGGCTCGGCATTATTATTAATCTATTATTATTATTAAATTATGTTATTGATATTATTATTATATGATTATTATCTATGTTATTTATAATTATCATGTATGTCATTATCAATTATCTTATCATCTGATCCATTATCAATTAATCATTATCAATTTATCGGATTATCTGGATATTATTTATTTCATTATTATACGCCTTATTACAATTCATTATTATACTTATTATTATTATTTAAAATAAAATTAAAACAATTATTGAAAACGTTCAAATGATTCACAAGTCTCAATATTAATTACCAAAAAAAAAAACAAACAGAAAAAAAAAAGAAAAAGTAAGAAAAAAAAACTGTCAAATGTCGCAACTTTTATAGTACAGTCGCACATTTGGATATCAGCAAACCAGTATGTTTAAACATACTGAAGAAAACTTCGTCATCTTTATTTTAGCATTCTCTGTTCAAGGCATGATTTAAAAATTTAATCTGTCCTTTAATTCATCATTATAAGCTTAAAACAATAAATAAATAGAAAAAAATTGAAAAAAGATAATGTAATTTATCGCTTAGAAAAATATTAATATATTATATAATATATATATATAGTAAGTCGTATACTATAAGTTATTAATTAATAATATATATAATTAATATATATGTAGTATATAAATATTAAATATATATACAAATGATTTAGATCCCTTAAATATAGTATGAATATAATAGTAAAAATTGAAGCTATGATTAATAGTAATACTATGATAAGTTGTTTAGTAAAAATTGCTAATATATATTAAAACAACAATAACTATTAAGTAATCATTACTTTTGAAGAAAATCACAGACAACTGTTTAAAAGAGAAATAAATAAAAAAAAAAAAAAAAAAGGCCTTTTTGATTAAACATAATTATTTACATCGATATAATTATATGCTTAAAACTTTTTTAATTTTATGTAAACCTTGATGAAAGAAAACTGGTTTTTCTGTATGGCCAACAAAAGATTATTAACACTACTTATTATTTATCAGGGTTTTTTTTTCTTTTCTTTTTTCTTTTTAACTGAAACTGAAATTTAAAGTTGAAATAGAAAAAAAAAAAAAAAAAAAAATTAAGGTTATGTCAAACACTCCAATTACATTTATAAAAAATAGATTAAATTGATTAAATTAGTTACTTAATTATTATTATTATTATTCATTTATTTATTATTTATTATTATTAATTATTATTCATTGATCGACTTTAATGAATAAATAGTGTTATTATTATTATTATTATTATTATTATTATTATTATATAGCCTACAAGAGAATATTATCACATATTATTTTTGAATCCTATGCAAATACATTCAATACAAATTCTCAAACTACAACTATCAATTAAACAATAGAAAATATATAATGATAAAAAGTTAATATAATTAATTTAATAAGATATAATAAAATTAAATTAAATAACCAAAATATGAATCTCAATAGATATTAATCTTAACTTTGTATGATTTCTTTGTCATGAATGAGGTGCACAGTTGTCGATAGTTTCGAGTCTATTTTTAATTGCTAAACTCATTACGTCTAACCGATAATGTATCCTTCACCTTAATTCAATCAATGGATGCTGTTTGCAATACTTACAAATGAATATCGACTACACTTTCCAGTTTTCTTATCCCGGATTTGGATATTGCCTTGATTGTTTTGTATTATTTAAAATGATTCTCCTCCTCAAGTGAAGCATCTCATCTTCGTCATCTCTCTCTCTCCTCTCTCTCTCGGGCGCTCTGTCTCTCTCTCTATTTTCTCTCTCTAGCTCGCTCTCTCTGCCTCTCTCTCTTCATCCTCTCGCTCCTCTCTCTCTCTCTCTCTTCTCTCTCTCTCTCTCTCTCTTATCTCCTCCTCTCCTCTCTCTCTCCCTCTCTCTCTCTCTCTCTCTCTCTCTCTCTCTCTCTCTCTTTTAATCTTCACATTAATTGTATAAATTATTCTGGAGATTTCCTTTCTCAACGGTTGAAGAACGATTTCAAAGAAGGTGCAAGTTTTGATCTGTTAAAATATATTTTCATCTTTATAGGTTCTCCTACTAATTTGTAGCTCCAAGGTCTGATTATCCTTTATGTACGGATGACGAATTCTTATAATCTGAGGGTTGCTCATGGGCACCTACGGAGCAAACCTCCGTTACACTGACTTTATATTCTTGAGATCGCGTTTACGGATACGACTCTTTAATATCCTGGTAGTTGGCGTTCCATCGAATCGACTCATTATATCCTGGCAGATGGATGGCACAGGACTACGACTTCTTATATTATAATGTCATCATTATGGGCTCTCTATATTTGCAGAGGTTCAAGGTACGACTCTTATATCTGGAGTACGACTCTTATATCTGGAGTGGTCACGATTACGACTCTTATATCTGGAGTGGTCAAGGATACGACTCTTATATCTGGAATGGTCCAAGTAACTTATTTTCTGAGTAGGGTTGATCTAAGGGTAAAAAATTTAAAAAAAAGATTTAGAGTCCTGAATTTTTATTCAGTTTTCTAGTTTTTACAAGTACTACTATGACAGGTGTTCAAGGGAGGTTGCATACAGCATTCCATTACACCTAGCGACCACAACGCGGCATAATAGTTGCGAAATTTTTACACGAAAGACAACCATAGACTTGCTAGCTGTGGTACCTTCACTTTTCCAGCAACTTCTATTCTGTGAAAATCTCTGCATATATCTGTTTTTCTCACTGAATATAATACCTCTCTCTAAACCACGCGTATGGGATTACGTGAGAAACCTGTGAAGTCTTCGTGAAGAGCTTTCTTGATTCCTTTTTCGTTTTCCTTCTTGTAAAAGGCTATGACCTTAAGTGGAGGTAGTGTCGGCAAAAAAGAATATTTGATATAAAAACTATATTCCTATAACAATGCAAACTATCATATAATAATAATAATAATAATAATAAATAATAATAAATAATAATAATAATAATTAATAAT
>JABUQX010067448.1:27500-42500 GCA_015478945.1 Trachelipus rathkii
ATGGCTCTTTTTCACATTAATTAGAGGAAATGAAGCCGGTAAACTTATATATGGCAGTATAGACTGGAGCCCTCCACATTGGAAGTACATAGTGCGAGCGTGTTGGAATCGACTTTAACTACCCAGATCGTGGGTTGGCTAAATGGTCCGAGACGACAAGAGCTCTATATATATTCTGGCCCCCCCGGTCCCCGGACTTAAGCCATGCGATTTCTCCTATCGGGGCTGCCCAATGTTATGACGCACGAGTTTGGAAAACGCAAGAAATTGAAACATGCCGTTCCCTTCCATTACTTTACTTCCGATCTGTTAACCAATGTTTTGGAGAATTGAATATCGGCTGAAAGTATCCCCAATGACGAGGGGGCACATATTGAAATATGTAGATAAAGAACTCTGTTCATGACCTCACTTTGATCGTATGAATATGCTGTTGATATTGTAATTACGCTGTTATAATAACAGATTGAACTGGGACCATTCTTTTACCGACACCGAGTAGTAATTATTGTAAAAGATAACTAGGATAGTGTCAACTTAGAATATTTAAATACAAATATGTATATTTTTTAATAGTTACAACGAGTTATGATGCCTAGTTCCTATATTTTTCGAAACCTATTCGCATTTGCCCACCTCCCTGCTTTATGAAATATGCTTAATGACTCATTGACACGGGCAACAGTCACTAAGTTCTTTTTTCTTCCAGCGAACAATATAAGAAATGAAAATAACAGCAAAGAAAAACGTCAAACATTCTAAACGCGGCATAAAACGTGTAGGAAATAAACACATTTTTGAGCATTGAGAGGAAGCGTTTAGGAACATTGGAAAATAAAGTTATCATATCGAATCTAATTACAATTTAAATCTGATTAAGAAAAATATTTTATAAACTCGTCAAATTTGAAAGTAACGATTAACTGATGTAGGAAATAACTTTTAACTCGTTAATAGCCGGTTACTCTTTTCGAAATAACGAAGCGTTAAAAGTTAACGAAAAAATTAACGAGTTAATTACCGGATTAACGCTTTACGCGTTAATGCCCACCTTTGTAAATATATATATATATATATATATATCATATAATTATATATATATATAATATATAATATATATTATATATATATATATAATATATATATATATATATATATATAATATATAATATATATATATATATTATATATAATATATATAAATTTATTGTATCAGTTAAATAAAGGCTGTTACCGCCTTGTCTATATTTTATTGTTAAAAAGCCCTTGATTGCTAAAACAACATTAAGAGTAAAGTTTTAATTACAATAAGCACTAATCACACATTAATAAAAAATCATATATAAGTATATTATATAAATTATATATAATATATAATTATAATAAATATGATATCTATATATATATATTAATATATATATATATATATAATAAATATATAATATACTATATATAATAGTAATATATTATATATATTATATATATATATATATATTATATATATATAATATATATATATATATATATAGTATATTATATATAGTATATATATTATATATATATAATATATATTATATATATATATAATCTATATATATATATAATAATAGTAAGGGGGTGCAGACAACTAGCAGCCAACTGCACATCCCGGAAGTTCAACCGGATTTGCAAATGTTGCAAAGCAACCATTTTGCACATTTTATTTTCAAGCTTCGACGTGTCAACGGTTCAGGGTTTTTAAGCGTCGGTGAGACCGAATTTAAGGTCTGAAAGACCGTTTTCGAAGGTTTAGCCCCTAAAGAGGAGTTTTTTGGTTTCTAGAAGGTTTTTAAATGATCGGTAGATCATTTTTGATGGTTCCAATCTATTTATCGTGATCGATTACCCCTATATGGATGTTTAAATCGTCTTTCTACGTCTCTGTTGGCTTTTAACAATTGGAAAAATATTGTCGAAAGAAAATAATTACTATAATTAACATTCGATTAATCGTTGTAGCGATGCCTCTAGTTCATCGCCAGCACCCTTTTTGGTATATGAAGGAATAGAGCCTATACGGTCTGAACTTGTCTATGTATCTGGTTGTGGATAAACTGATCAACACGAAATTTTCAAGTCTCTAGGATGTATATAGGGGGTACCTCCCCCCAAGA
This sequence comes from Trachelipus rathkii, assembly GCA_015478945.1. Taxonomy (NCBI): domain Eukaryota; kingdom Metazoa; phylum Arthropoda; class Malacostraca; order Isopoda; family Trachelipodidae; genus Trachelipus; species Trachelipus rathkii. Next base: position 29,654 of record JABUQX010067448.1, read on the forward strand.
GCGAAGCTGAAATATAACGCTACGCTCTTGTTGCTGCTTCCTTTTCCGAGTAAAGATTAGGCTCAACGATACCCAATCGAACAGGTGGCCCACAGGCAAGTTTTGGTGACCGTAGGTCACCCCTAAGGGGGTGTTGCCCCCTTAGCGCCAAGGTCATTCGTCCTTGAAAGCCATTGTTACGGTTTTAACGTAAAGGGGCTAAATTTGGATGTGAGTTATATGATGACGTAATCTCGTCGGAGACGAGATTACGTTCCTCTGCGCTCCCCCTTAAGGGGGAGCGCTGCCCCCTCTAAAAAATTAAAATAATCGTAGAAGACTGAAATTAGGAGGCTGGGTAGAAGAGCCGGAGTCGGATTCGGGTTCGGAGTCCAGGGACCCACCGGAGGGGGTCCCCAGTTGAAAAAATGAAGAAATGCATGGAATGCAAAACAGAGAAAGAAGAAGAAAGGAGGAAAGGTTGAGGAAAGGAGAAAGGAAGAAGAATGAAGAAGGAGGAGGCTGAGAAGGATTCACAGTTGGTATTGACACCGGTGCTGGAGCCGGTGCGGTGCTGATTTAATAAACATTCGTATAACAACAATGTTGGTGTTTTTTTATAGGTTATTGTTCTGTAGATTTCGAAAATAATGGTTTCAGAACCATCAAGAAAAAAATAAATAAAAAATAAATAAGTAAATATAAATAAATAAATAAAATTTCTATTCTTTTTTGTTTATAACATACAAATTTACGTTTTTACATACCCTAAAGCAGTAAATAAGTAAATCAGCAAACCAAACTACCCTCCTCAGCCTTCCGTGATCTATTGATTTATTGATCTATTGATCTATTGCTTCAAGTCAAATTTTTTACTAAAATTGTAATTTTACATACCCTTACAAGCAGTAAATCAGTAAATCAAATCCCATACAACCACCTCTCACGTCCCCAGTTTGGTGATCTATTGTCTAATTGAATCATTGATCTACTTGATTCTATGATCAACAGTCAAATTTTTACTAAAATTGTCATGTTTACATCCCGCTAAAGCAGTAAATCAGTAATTCAAATCACCATCCAACCAACCTCCTGTTCAGTTGTGGTCTATTGATCTATTGATCTATTGATTCAACTCAAATTTTTTACTAAAATTGTCATGTTTTACATACCCTAAAACAGTAAATCAGTAAACTCAAATCACCATCAACCACCCTTCCTGTCCGTTTGTGATCTATTGAATCTATTGATCTATTGATCATTGATCTATTGATTCAAGTCAAAATTTTTTAACTAAAATTGTCAGTTTTTACATACCTAAAGCAGTAACCTCAGTAAAAATCAAATCACCATTCCAACCCACCTCCTTCCAGTTGTGATCTATTGATCTATTGATCTATTTGATCTAATTGATATATTGATTCAAGTTATATTTTTAGTAAAATTGCAATGTTTTACATACCCTAAAGCCTAAGATCAGTAATCAAAACCACCATCCCAGCCACCCTCCAGCCACCCTCCTAAAGTTGAGGAATCTATTGATCTATTGATTCAAGTCACATTTTCGAAGTATCATTTTGGATAAACCATAAATAAAACAATTCTTTATAACCTGATCCGAATAATGCCTAAACGTAACAAAAGTTTTCACATTAATAAGAGCTTACTTAGCATCATCTGAAATATGAAATTATCAACAGCCCAACAGGGACAAACCTAACACACCTAAAACATGAATAAACTGTTAACGTAACAAAATTTCCACACCTTAACAAGCAGTAAAGTAACCTAAACCATAGCCATAAAACGACGTAACCTATTTAACACCCTTTTTCTAACATATCACTGATATTTTACAACATTAACATAGTAAATATTTAAAACAAAATTTAATCACAACCGTGTGTAATTATACACAATACCAGGATCAACGAATAATATGCTAACGTAACAAAGTTTTTCCTATTAATAAAGCTAACAAACATAGGATCAAAGCTGAACTACGATTATAATGTACAGCGACAGAACTAATCATACCTTATAGTAGTCTGAATAAGAGCAGTCCAACATTGAACAAAGTTCCATACTTTAACAACAGGAAAAGTAACTAACAAGGCATGCAAAAAGTAACCAATATTCCCACACTTTGTCAACATATCTCTAACATACAATGTTTATTTATATTAACATGGTAAATTTTAACAAAAATTTATCACCAACATTGGTTAATTACATGCTGATCAACGAATATACTCCTAACGTAATAAAGTTTTTCCCACCTCAATAAAACTAACACAGCGTAACATGAACTAAGAAGAATATGTACAAAGACAAACCTAACACGAACTTACAACACACGAAGTAAATAGTTAACACCATTTACAAAGTTCCACGACTTAAATACCAAGTAAAGTAACTAAACATTTGCCATGCAATTTAGCGTATACTATTCTCACTTTTTCAAGCATATATCTAACATATTAACGGTTAATGCTTACGACTTGACACAGACGCATTTTAGCAAATGGATCATAACCTTGTCCGATTATCATACTGATCAATCCGAATATACATCTAACGTAATAAACGTTTTCCCATCAAAAGGCTACATTGCCGTAACCATAAAACAAGAAAAATAAACTCGTACAACGACAACTAACACAAACTACGACACGAATAAAACTGTTAAATAAACAAGTTTCGCACAACTTAACACTCCACCAGTAAACGTAACTAACATGCATTGCAAACGTAATCTCATTCATACTTTTTCAAGAGCATCTCTCTAACCGCATACTTTAACGGTTAATTTTATATATCACGCGATCTATGTTGGACCAAGACAAACACAGCAAAATATCAATATTTAACAAAAAAAAAGTTTATCAACATCCTTTGTCTAAATTGTCAATCACCAGACCACATGGGAATAAGTATGACTGACAGATAACAAGTTTTTTCATTAACAATAGTAATATTAACAAGAAAGATTTATACAATAAGACACTTACTTAACTATCAAGTAAACCCCCGAGCACAAATAAATGCAAACATAAACCAAGGTATTTAGCGTAAGATGCGGGGGAGATGTCAACGATAGTCAAGTCATAGACACGGGGAAAAAATTTGGGAAAAATATCCCACTGAAAAAAATAGTGTATAAAACTCTTAAAGGTAATGAGATTTCTTTCTTTCAAACCCAAGTCAGAAGATAAGAAACAAGAAATACCGACGCACGAACGAACCATAACAATTCAAAAGAGTATATATTCTCGTTAGATAACAACAACAACAACACAACAGTAAACTAGTACAAAAAAAAATAAGTCCTTTATATATAACCAACGAATCATATGTCTAACGTAACATTGTTTTTCACAATATAAAGCTAACATAGCATTACCGAACTAAGAATATAATGCACAATGGACAAAACCTAACACACCTTACGCATGGAAATAAACAACACTAACATTAAACTAAAGTTCCATACTTAACAAACAGTAAGATGTACTAACACATGTGTACAAAAAACGTAACCATACTCAACCTAGCCTTGCCTTTCATTCATATCTAAACCATATCAATGTTAATTTTACATTAACACTATTGATTACGTTGGCATTTTCGAGTAATCATTTCGGGATAAACATAGCATCACAAAAATGGAGTTCTTTATATAACTAAAACCAGCGAATATATTATGCTAACATAACAATGTTTTCACATTAAATAGCCCTAAACATACATCATAATGAATTAAGAAAACAATCAATAATGGTTATCAACAACAACTTAACACAAGCTTACCTCACTAATAAAACAGTTAACATTAACAAAGTTCCCACCCTTAACAACCAGTAAGTAACTCAGCATTGTATACAAAACTGTAACCTATTTCCTTTTTTTTTTCCAAGCTATTCCTAAACATATTAACGTTAATTTTACAAAGAACACAGTAATATTTAACCAGAAAATTTATCATACATTGGATCTATATCAACATGACAAACCTATACGAAATAATGTAACATAACAAAATTTTATCCAAACATAGCATAAAAAAAAAATAAGTTTTTCTTTTTGAAATAAAATTCATAGTAATTGTAATGTTTACTCGATTTTAAAAGAAAAGAAGCAGTAAATCCAGTAAATTAGTAAAAAATTCAAATCATCAAACCTCCCACCCCTCCCCACCCCTCCAACCATGAACTTTTCGATCTAGTGATCTCATTGCATATCGAGTATTGTAATGCCTTTAGCTACTTAACCTTTGATAAGTAGGCGGAATTTTCAGGATTGTTAGCGGATTATTAATACGCGAGGTATGTTAGGTTGGCATTTGTACATTATATCTTAGTTCCAGGTTATGATATGTTAGTTTTATGATGCTAAAATCTTTGTTGCGGTAAGCATAATCCGTAGGTTCGGTATATAAAAAACATTTTATGTTATGTTTATCCAAAATTGAGACTCGAAATGTGACTTGAATCAATAGTTCAATGGATCATAGGCGGATGGGTGGGTAGCGAGACTGGGCCTGCAAAGGGATGTTGGTTGATTTTACTGATTTACTGCTTTAAAATCAGTAAACTATTACTTTACTGTGATATTTTTATCAAAGACTTATTTTTAAAATGTTATGCTTCAGTTTAAAATTTGTTATTTTATGTTATGGCTTGAGTTTAATAAACCTTGGTTAATGTTTGCAATTATCCGTTGGTGATTGTGATATTTTAGACAGGGATATGATAAATTTTTGTTAGAATATACGAAGTTGTGTATAAAAATTTGATACGTCAACAATTTATATTCCCGTTGGTCTGTATGATGATTTGACAGGGTTATACTAAATTTTTGTTAAATATATAACGATGTTAATGTAAAATTAACCATGATATGTTAGAGATATATGCTTGAAAAAAGAACGGGAATAGGTTACGGTTTGTACGAAGTGTTAGGTACTTACTGGTTGTTAAGTGTCGAAGTTTGTTAATTGTTAGTATTTATTTCGTAACTGTAAATGGTGTTGGTTGTTGTCGTTGTCATTTATTCTAGTTCGGTCCATGTTATGTTAGCTTTATTAATGTAAAAACTTTGCTACGCTAGCATATATTCAAATATATATTAAATATAAAAAACTTTATTTTTTGGTTATGTTTAAACCGAAATGATTACTCGAAATATACATGAAATCAAAATGATCAATAGATTCGAAAGGTCATGGGGGAGGCGGTGGGGGGGGGTTGATGATTGATTAACTTGAATCTACTGATTTACATGCTTCAAAATTCAGAAAAACTATTACCACTTTACTATGATAGTTTTATTAAAGAACTTAATTTTTTTTTTTTAATGTTATGGTTTTGGATAAAATTTTTCATATGTTTGATCAGATTTTCGTAGGTTTGTCATGAAAACCATACCCTTGATTAATAAATGTTGTACGAATATTACTGTGTTTTTGGTAAAATTAAACGTTATATGTTAGAAATTATGCTGGAAAAAAATAAAAAATTTGAATAGGTTACGTTTTGGTATGCAACGGTAGTTACTTTTACAGTTATTAAGTATGAAAATTTCGAAGTGTTAACTGTTTACTTGTGTGTTATTTCAGTTAGGTTTGTCGCTGTATTTTAACATTATTTTCCTTAAAATTCATAATGATGTCCATGTTAGCTTTATAAATGTGAAAAACATTATGTTATTAGCATATATCGCTGGTTAGTATTAAAAACTCATTTTTGCTATTTAATCCGAAATGATTACCGAAAATCAACGTAAACAATAGTGTTAATGTAAATTAACATTGATATGTTAGAGAGATATGCTTGAAAAAGCGGTGAATAGGTTACGTTGTACGGCTTGCCTAGGTCTCTTTACTGGTTTGTTAAGTATGGACTTTGTCAATGTTAGCTTGGTTTAGTCGGGCGACAGGTGTGTTAGGTTTGTTCAATTGTGCTTATATTCTTAAGGTTCTGGTAATTGCCTATGTTTAGCTTTATTGTGTGGAAAACAATTGTACGGTTAGCAATAATTCCGGTTCTTTAGTCTATTTCTCTTATTTTTTGCCCTTTTTCTGTTGTTGTTGTTGTTGTTGTTGTTGCTAAAATTTGTTGTTGATTGTTGTTGATTTGATGATGTTGTTTCTTGTTATTATTGTCAATGTATAACGTGAATTAAAAATGTTGCTTGCTATTTGGTTCGTTTTTCGTTGGCGTCGTATTCTTGTTTAAACTTTTCTTTCTGATTTGGTTTGAAAGAAAGATCCTCATTGACCCAATTAGGATGTTATCACTCTAATTTCTTCTTCAGTAGGAATACTTTTTCGCCATGCTGATCGTTACAATCTCCCCTCTCTACGCAGACTTGTTCATGTGTTTGCAATTTATTTGTTGGGATTATGATTAGTTAGGTAGGTATGATAATTTTTTGTTAAATATTTCTATTAACGTAAAAACTTTGTTATGTTGGTAAATAATTAATTTTTTCTGTGAGAAATTAATAAGTCTTGCTGTGAGAAATTAATAATTTTTTCTGAGAGAAATTGATAATTCTTTCTCTGTGAAATTAACGTTAATATGTTAGAGATACTCTTGGAAAAAGTATGAATTAATTTTACGTTTTGCAATGCAATGTTAGTTACTTTATTACTGGTGTTAAAGGTGGAACTTTGTTAATGTTAACAGTTTATAATTCGTGTGTAAGTTTGTGTTAGGTTTGTCGTTGTACATTATTTCTTAAGTTTTCAATTTACCAATGTTAGCTTTATGATGTGGACTTTATAGTTTAGAGGTATATTCGTTTGATCAGTTGATAATCGGACAAGTTATGATACATTTTTTGCTAAATGTTTCCGATTGCCAGTGGTAAGATTACGTTAATATGTTAGATATATGCTTTGAAAAAAGTGAATAGGTTCGCTTTTGCTGCAATGCTAGTTACTGTTACTGGTGTTTAAAGTGTGGAACTTTGTTAATGTTTAACAGTTTATTCGTGTGTACAGTTGTGTTAGTTTTGTCTTTGTACATTATTTTCCCCTTAGTTTCATGTTCGCGCGGTGCGCGGCGGCGGGTAGGGTACGGTGTGTTTAGTTTTTTTTATTGAGGTAGGAACTTTACTTACGGTTAGATGAAATATTCGTTTGATTCAGCATGCATAATTAACCAATGTTGTGAAAATAATTTTTAGTTTATATTTACTTCTTAACATAAAATTAACATTGTTATGTTTGAGATATGCTGTGAACAAAAGTGTGAATAGTACGTTTTTGCAATACCATGGTTAGTTACTTTCTGTTGTTAAGTATGGGAACATTTGTTAATTGCTTGACTGCTTATTCGGGACTTTATAAGGTATGTTTAGGTTTGTCGCGTTGTACATTAATTAATCGTAGTTTCAGTTGATAGACTATGTTTGCTCTTATTGTTGGGAAACTTTGTTACTCATTGATTGATCTGGTGTGAAACTTACAACACGGTTGTGGATAAATTTTGTTAAATATTACTAAATTTGTTAATGTAAAATATCAGTGATATGTTTAAATGAAAAAAGTGTGATAGGTTACGGGTCTTTGTATGCTATGTTAGTTACTTTACTTGTTGTTAAGGTGGAACTTTGTTAACGTAACAGTTTATTCATGTTTAGGTGTGTTAGGTTTTGTCGTTGTGTATTATATTCATAGTTCAGATAGTGCTAAGTATAAGTAAGTTTAATTAATGTGAAAACTTTGTTACGTTAGCAAATATTTGTTGGTCAGTATATAATAGAACTTTGGGTTTTTATTTTATGTTATGTTTATTCCAAAATGATACTCGAAATGTTACTTGAATCAATAAGATCAATAGATCCATAAATCAAGGATGGACAGGAAGGGTGGCTGGATGGTGGTTTGAATTTACTGATTTCCATGCTTTAGGGTGTAAATACATGAACAATTTTAGTAAAAAATTTTGACCTTGAATCATAGATCAATAGATTCACAACTGGACAGGAGGGTGGTTGGATGGTGAATTTGATTTAAACTGATTTCTGTTTAGGGTATGGTAAAACATTGACAATTTTAAGTAAAAAATTTTGACCTTGAATCAATGAGATCAATAGATTCAAAGATCACAAACTGGAACCAGAGGGTGGTTGGATGGTATTTGATTTACTGATTTATGTTTTAGGGTATGTAAAACATGACAATTTTAGTAAAAAATTTGACTTGAATCAATAGATCAATAGATCAATAGATCACAACTGGACAGGAGGGTCGGTTGATGGTGATTGAATTACTGATTTTAACTGCTTAAGGTATGTATAACATTACAATTTTTAGTAAAAAATTTGACTTGAAGCAATAGATCAATAGATCACGGATAGCTGAGGAGGGTAGTTTGGTTTACTGATTTACTGATTTACTGCTTTAGGGTATGTAAAAACGTAAATTTGTATGTTATAAACATAAAAAGAATAAGAAATTTTTTTTATTTATTTATTTACTTTATTTTTTATTTATTTTTTCTTGATGGTTCTGAAACCATTTTTTTGAAATCTATTAGATCCAGATAACCTATATAAAAGACACCTCAACAATTGTTGTTATTAACAATGTTTTATTTAACTCAGTCACCGCACCGGCTCCAACACCGGTGTCAATACCAACTGTGAATCCTTCTCAGCCTCCTCCTTCCTCATTCTTTTTCCTTTCTCCTTTCCTCATCCTTTCCTCCTTTCTTCTTCTTTCTCTGTTTTGCATTCCATGCATTTCTATTCATTTTTTCAACTGGGGACCCTCCGGTGGGTCCCTGGACTCCGGATACCCCGAATCCCCGACTTCACGGCTCTTTCTACCAGCCCTCCACATTTCAGTCTTCTAACCGATTATTTTAATTTTTTACGAGGGGCTGAGCGCTCCCTTAAGGGGAAGCGCAGAGAGGCAACGTAAATCTCGCTCAGTCTCCGACGCAGATTTACGGTTCATCTCAAGATATATAACTCACATCCAAATTTTAGCCGCGTTTACGTTAAACCCTAACATGAGTTTTTTCAAAGACGAATTTGACCCCTTGGCGCTAAGGGGGCAAAACCCCCTTAGGGGTGACCTACGGCTCACCAAACTCACCTGTGGGCCAGTACCTGTTCGATTGGGTATCGTTAAGCCTAATCTCCACTCGGAAAAGGAAGCAGCAACGAAAGCGATCAGCCGTTATATTTCAAGCTTCGCTCTCGGGGGGGAGGTACCCCCTATATACATCCTAGATGACTTGAAATTTCGTGTGTGATCAGTTTATCACACACAAATACCAACCAAGTTCAGAAACTCTGAATAGCTTTCTATTCCCTTCATATCGAAAAGGTTGCTGGCGACGAACTAGAGGCTCACTACAAACGAATTAATCGAATATGTTTTAAAGTTATAGGTAATTTTTCCTCTTTTCGCACAGATAATTTTTCACAATTGTAAAAAGCCAACCAGAAAGAATAGGAGTCAGAGAAAGACGATTTAAACATCGAATTAGGGGGGAAATCGATCACGATAAATCGATTGGGAACCATCAAAAAATGATCTCAAAGCTTGTAGGTTCTTGATTGCGTTGCCGTTGATACGAATTTTAGAACCTTCCTAGGACAAAAAAACCTCTCTCTTGGGGGCTACGCCCCCCTTTTAGGGGGACTAAACCTCCGAAAATGGTCTTCCAGACTTAAATTCGGTCTCACCGCCCTTAAAAACCCTAACCTTGACACGTCAAGCAGCTTGAAAAAACCAATTTGCATGTTGCTTGCAACATTTGCAACATTGATGCATTGCAACATCCGTGCAAACCTTTCTGGAATGCTGGAAAATGCTGGTTGTGCACCCCTTACTACTTTTTTAATATAAAATTTTTAATATAATATATATTATAATATATATTAGAAAGAATATATATTATATATATTATAAATATATATATATATATATATATATATAATATAGATAGTAATTATATATATATATTATTATATAATATATATAATATAAGTCCGATCCGGCTCTCGTCCCAGATCTAAGGTATAGTTACTAGGACTAGTTCTCTTTCTACAATGGCGGCAAAGCCCGTGAGGTGTGAACTTTTATTTTAAAGAAAAAAAGTAATCTCTTAGTTTAAAAAAATCTATATTTTTTGAGAATTTATCAAATAAAAAAATAACAAAATCAGTCGTTTTATTTTTAAAAAATGAAAAATAATTAGTATTATTTTCTTCAATTATTAGAAAATTTCTCTAATGAAATATTAAAACATACAAAATACAAAACATATAATTAAAACGAATAAATATAAAACACATACAAATTTGCTTTATATTTATTTGTTTTGTTCTCCACAGATTTTGTCTCTAATAGGAGAAACACTGCTTAGAATTAAGAGATCTGAATATTTCTCAGTGTCCAATTACAAACACTGGAATTTACGGTTTGTGTTATGACGCTGAAGAAATGAACCTACGTGTACAAAGCTAATACGTCTCAATGTTACCGGATGTATGGTCTCGTCAGAGTCTTTGCTCTTCTTCCTTCAAAAGGTTCCGACCTTAAAGTATTTGGATTTCGAAAACACATTCAAGGTGTGTTTTAAGATTTATTTATTTAGTTATTTATTTATTTATTTATTTATTATTATTTTTTATTTAATTTTATTTATTTATTTATTTATTTATTTATTTATTTTTTTATTTTTTTATTTATTTAGTTATTTATTTAGTTATTTATTTATTTAGGTGTTAAGATAAGGTATAATTTTGAAATCATAGAATTATGATATCTAATCATGTCAGAAAATGTTCGTTCCAATAATATAAAAGAAAAATGTTAGTGAAGTTTTCAAAAATGGATGAAGCTAGTCCCAAATGGCCGACAGGGAAAATGGTAGACATTTGTAAAAAAAAAAAAATCTGTTTATTTAAATTTTCTCTAACGAATCCAACAAAACTTAACTTAGCATAACTTAACCTAACCTAACCTAACCTAAACCAACCTAACCTTAGCCTACCCTAACCTAACCTAACCTAACCTAACCTAACCTAACCTAATCTGGCCTAACCTAACCTAACCTAACCTAACCTAACCTAACCTAACCTAACCTAGCCTAACCTAACCTAACGCCTGCGGAGGCTGTACGGGAAATTTTTTTTGTCTTGTCGGCTATTTTGGCTAGTCTCCAAATAGATATAAAACTGTTTAGAAATAATTGATATTAGTTAGAGAAATTCAATACATTTTTATATTGGACACGTTTTTGATGGAATTATCAAAGTAATCATTGAGTTTTTGATACAATTCAAATTTGACATGAAAGTTAACTACAACATTCCCTTACAAGTATCTCTATAGCCATAATATATAGACTAAGTTTACTTTGCTCTATATTTCCAGATTTTTGGTAGGATTCCTGCGAAGAAAAAAGCTGGCAGTGGTATTCAAGAATCAACTCGAATATATTCTATACAACAGCTTAATGCAACAGATGACAATGTTAACCCGTACTTGGAAAATGCAATTGAAATGTGCCCCATGATCATGGTATATATTATATAATATAATATAATATATATATATATAATTATATATATAATATATAATATTATTTAATATTATATAATATATATATATATAAAATAATATATATATATATTTATATATATATATATATTATATATATATATATTATATATATATTAAATAATTATTTTTAAGCTGGGTTGAATTTTGGTGGGATAACAAAACATGGTCAAATTGGTGCTTTCCTTTGGCTTCCCTGGGTAGTGGAAAAAAAATCATTTTGCATTTACTTAATGTCTAGGGGGGGGCCCAACTTTAGTTTTTTTAAAAAGGTTTTGACATCGTTTTTTACTATTTTTAAGTTATGAAATTTAATATGCTTTGTTCTTCCATAAATTGGTTTTAATCTAAATTTGAGCAGCTATTTCTGTCTCATTCAGATCGATCCAGACTATCCGAGGTTTGAGGATAGTCCTGTGGTGCAGTGTTTATACATATTGCAAAGACGTTCAACGGCATGTGCAACAAGGTATAAAGACAGGCAATGCAATATTCGGTTATCCACAACCACCTTGTTCGCGAAAATCAGCTACCACTTGGCTGGGTGATGTGTTTTTAGAGCCACAAGCTTCATCAAGTAGTCCAACAAAGATGCCAGCGTTAACTCATCTAGCAAAGTAGTGGCAACCAGAAAGTTAAAGGCATATACAATAAAGCATGGATTCCAACAATAGAATTTTGAAAAACAGTGTTTATAGTGAAAGTGATGAGACCTAATTAGTGGTGAATGTCAAATGATTTGCATAAATGATTTTCAAGAAATAACATCTTCTCTAACATATCAAATAAAATAAACATCATTTTCTCGTCTCTTTCCCGACGATTAGTGCAAGTTGTTTTCATAATGGTAATGTTTGAACACGTAATCAATGTCATGTCCCAGATGAAGAAAAAATCCCCTGTTTGGAATGGCAATTTTGGCTTGATCAAAAACACTTCATGACGCATGATAATAGGAAAGGTAGACAAGGAAAGAACAGAGAGAGAAAAACATGAAACGTCAGGAAAGGAAAAGGAAACGGTTGGCATTTGAAAGTAAGATGAGACCACAAAGAATACGCAAAAATGTGTAAGTTCAGTTGAATTATCAGGCAGTAAGAGTGATGTGCTAGAAGAATCAATTTTCCTTAGAATCAGAAGAAATGAAGAATATGTCCCCCTCAATAAATAGTGAACCAGATAATCTGAGTTTGTGTAAAGCATTCTAAAGAGGACCAAATGGGAGCAATAGAGAAATGCATTGTCTCATAGTTAAATGCTTGCCGCTCCAAAGGACCTCGG
>JABUQX010067449.1:0-20000 GCA_015478945.1 Trachelipus rathkii
TTAGCATCTTACATTATAAGAAGAGAGATGTGTTAGAAAAAATCGGCATTGTTAAAAGCCGGAAGGTTATTATTAGATCGAATATTATTGTGTCGAGCTTTTAGAAATATTGTTATAAATTATGAAGGGAGTGTTTAATTAATTTAAACCCTAAATCAAATAAGAAAGGGTTTTATGGTCACATTATATGATAATAGACTCATTATTAATAAAACTTAACCAGACTCTTATGTTAAAGAATTGCTTAACATGTACTATTAATTATTTTTGAACATTGAAGCCATTTAATTCCATTTAAATTTGATTAATTCCTAAAATTTCATCAGCTTCTTTTTTTTCCACTGTGCCTAATCCTTTATGATTTCGTATATATATATATATATATATATAATATATATATATATATACATATATTATACAGATATAATATCATATAAATTAAATGCATAAAACTAAATGAATATATTTCGTCACATTTTAATATATTAAGTGTACGTTAAGTATATCATCACTACATTTCTAGTATAGTAGATTATAGCGCATATAATATAAATATATATATATATTAATAATAGATCTAAATGATAAATGTATTACCAATATATACTATATAATTAATATAATATATATATATATTAATATATATATATATGATATTATAATATATATATAATATATATATATGTTAGCTACATATATAATGGGGGTTCCAAAGCAACCTACTAATTGATTAAGATAAGGTACAAAGTTCAAAGCAGTGAATAGCTCGATCAGCCAGGTACCTGAGCAAAACTGTGTCGAGATGTCATCTTTGGTATAGGGAGGAGGCGGATATGGAATAGTAGTAGACCTCAAGCCTCCTGTACATTGAGGTACTAACGAGGACGACGCTGGTTGGTCGATGGGTTCATCGTGTCCTTGAGCGCGAAGTGAAAAATTTTTAGTCTATTATTAAACAATTTTGCATTCATACATCTACGAGCATAGGTGTGCGCATGTCGGCCGATCTCTCGAGACTGTTAGTCGGCTTGTTAACTAGGCTCCTGTAAACTTTATAGCATGAGCACGGCGTCCTGCAAAAATGCCGAGTGTAGTCACCACCCAGGGAACGGTATCCAAGCTCACACTTTGGGAAATTAATATATAGTATGACCAGTAAGCAGTGAATACCAACGAAGCAGGGTGATTTGAAATCTTTTCGGAGATGCAATTTGCATTGATTTGGAAGTTTAATCTTTATCGGATCTTTCCGCCTATTATTTCCTCCGTACATTTCTACAGACCGGCGACGCTGTTGGTCGATGTTCGAGTCCTGGCGCGAGTGTAATTTTTTTTTCGTCTTATTATGCAAATTTGTCGCAACAAAGCATATTGTGCAAATTTGTCTGCGTTCCTTGACTTTGGTCGGTTGTCCTGTAAACCCGCAGACGCACCCAGAAGAACAACCGTGTAACCTCGTCTCCACTCAGTAGGGTTCAGCCAATTACCACTCTTACTTGTGGTTAAAGGGAAGCTGTCAAAGATTTTATTTATACAAAAGCAGATAAAATATTTGAGGAATTCCATCTTTTACGACACTTGCGTTTCTTTTTTTTCTGGGCGAGTTTCTGCGGATCGGACTAGTGGCTAGAGCCTCCTGTATTCTCTTTGAATATAATCGATGTGCGACGACTGTTAATAGTCGATGGCTATCGTAGTCCTTGGCACGAAGCGTATATTGTCTTTTTTTACGTCTTTATTGCAAAATTTGTCGATGGTTATAAGTCATTGTCTAGCGAGTCGGCGTTATTCCTTGACTCTTTGGTAAGTTGGTCTGTTCACACGCCTCCCATTAGCAACAATTAACCAACTTTAAGACTGCCAATGTAAACCCCAGAAAGGGTTCCAACCATTCATCTCATGGTTTAAATTACGCTATCTTCTCTAGCCGGTGAGGGGAGAAGGGAGTTTTCAACAAGGCAGTGATATCGAAGCAGGAAAACTTAAAAACTGGAACGAAATACCTTTTTTTTCTGGAGTGTCGATCGACACTAAATGGTGGACCCGCTCCTGGATATGTCTAACGTGAGCGGTTGTGTCGATGGATGAGTCCACTAGCAGCGAGTTTTAAAATTTTCTTCGTCTTTTCATTTGCGCAGAGAGTCTTGTTCGCAACACAATCATGTTGTGCCACATGCGGCGTGGCCTGACGTTTGGTTGGTATGCTCTGTAACACGGAGCAATAGCAGGGATGCCGAGTGTAGAACCCTAATTCGTGCAGGGGGTTCAACTTATCCCTTTTATGTATTTTTTTGAATATATAAATTATTTCGCGATGCTTTATATAGCAGTGCACTGAGACGAAACGAAGCAGATGTGGATAATTATGCAACTAACTTCCGAGCTATTGCTTCTTTTTCTGGGGGAGGCGGATCGCATAGTGTAGAGCTCCTCAACAAATTTGTATTTCATAACGTGTTTCAACGCTGTTGTCGATTTTCGAGTTCCTTGCCGCCGAGTGAAATTTTCTTCGTCTTGAACTCTTTTTACGCAACATTGTGCTATCACTGCAACAATCATAGTTTGCTACCACATATAAAACGTATATATACCAGGGTTTAGAGGTCGTATTTGACTTCTTCCCCACCCATGGGGCGCTCAATCCCCCAGATGTTGATGACCTTTTTGGGGTGTCCCCGGGGTTTCTGTTGCCTCTGTAACCCAGGAGCAGCCCAGAAGAAGGCCGTGTAGCCCCAGTAGGGGTTCCACACACCTCTCTATGGATCTAAATATAGGTTTCTGCAGTTTCAAAAAGCAGTTTGAAACTTTGAAAAATCTGTAAAAGAGATAACCTTGCCTTTTTTTGTGGTGTCGGATCGAACTAGTGTGGAATCTTCTCTAGTACATGTGCTAACGGGTGACGGCTGTTTTGTTGATGGTTTCGAGTCTGGCGGCGAGTGAAGTATCTTTTCTTCGGTCTTATACTGCAAATTTGTCCACAATCAAGCATGAAAGTTCCATGTTTGGGCTGGTTGTGGCCTTGATTTGGTTGGGTTGCTCCTTGGCAACCGGAGCAAACTAGCGAATGCTGTGTAGAGGGCCTACGCTAGTAGGAGTAAAAGCACCGCTTCTAGTGGATTTAAAAAGTACCGTTTTCAAATGCATGAGATATCGAAGCAGGAGACTGAAAACTGTTCCGAGATACCTTGTTCTGGGAAGGCGGATATTACTAGTGGTAGAGCTTCCTGTACGTTGTCTAGGCGGATCGCTGTTGTCGATGGTTCGAGTTCGCTGGCGCGAGTGAACATTTTGTCTTCGTCTTATATTTTGGCAAATTTATCTGCATCAAGCTCTTGTGCCCAGTCGGCGTGGCTTACTTTGGTTGGCTTCTGCTTTCCTGAATATTGTCCTTCAGGGACACATTATCCCAGTCAAAATAATGCGCGTGTGTATGCTCCAGCAGAAAGTCTTATATCTATAATACTTTAATAGTCGTATAGCTTTCTGAAATTGCCAAGATCCAATAGGTCCTCAGATACTAGCATTAGCATGCAGTGATAATTAGTATAATCCGTCATGTAAGACCTCTATGTTACACTACGACTTATTTTCTCCTTTTACATTCTTTATTAGGATTTTTAATTGCAGCATCTTTATCCATTTATTGTCTTGACTTTATGCCATCTCACTGAGGTTCATGACTTCGCCTATGGGTCTGTTGTGTTTAACTTTCATTATATACATCTGCATCAATTCCGTTCTTTCCTTTTCATTATCCATCATAAATAATTATTTTAACTCAGACATTTGTTCTAACATAACTTTACACAGAGAAGTCCTCACCTACAACCATAACTTACTCTAAGGTTCTTACCTTACTCTAGGAGTAGATAGGCCACTCTGGTACAATTGTCTAGAATCGGGCCGACTTGCGTTGTCGATGGATTCGTGTGCCGTGGCGCGAGTGAATAATTTTTTCGTCTTATTATGGTCAAAATTTCTCGTGCAACGAGCTATGTTGTGCGCATGTTCGGCGATCCTTGATATTGGTATCGGTACTAGTCTCTGTAACTGGCCATGGGCCCCTCCTTGTTAAAAATTGCCGTGTTTACGCTGCCCCAGGGGGGTCAACGGTGAGCTCCTCTGTGCGGAGTTTAATAAAGGAACGATGTTTTCAATAAGCAGTGAATTATCGAAGTCTAGGGGATGTGATTAATTGTCCCGAGATTCTCTTCTTCTTTTTTTTTGTGGTAAACGGCATCGACTTATGGTGTTAGAGCCTCCCTGTACATTGTCTAAACGGAACGCTGTTGTCGATCGGTTATCGATCCATGCGCGAGTGGAAATTTTTTTCGTCTTATTATGCATTCTTTGTTCGACAACAAGCATCTTGTGTCGCATTGTCGGCGTTTTCTTTTGACTTTGTGTTCGGTTGCATTAGTCCTGTAATCCCCATGGCCATCCCCAAAGAATTGCGTGTAAGCCCCAGCGAGAGGTTTAAAACCACCTTTTGTGGAATTTATAAATGAACCTAGACGAGATTCCTTCGACGCGTAAATTTTCTTAGTATTATATATATATATTCATATAATATTATATAATTATAATATATAGTATTATATTATATATATAGTAGTATATATTATATATAATGATTTATTATAGATATAATATATATAATATTATATAATTATTATAAAGACTAAAATAAAACTTGGGATGGTAGGGGCTGCAAGTTATTATATATATATAGTATTAATAAATTATAGTATATAATATATATATATATTTATATATATATATTGTATATATATATATATTATGGTATATTATACTATATATTATATATGATATTTATATTAATATATCAGGTTTCCTAGAAATATAAATATAATATATAGTATATTAATAATTATATGTATTTATATATGTTATATTTGTAAAGTGATATTTTATATATTAATAATATATATATATATAACTGTAGTACTATTATAATATAATATATATAGTGATATATATTATATTAGAATCTTTGTTAAATTTCAGGATTGGTTTGTTGGTTTACGGCTTAGTAAATCTGAAATCAGCCTATATGATGGGAGCTTACCTTCTTCTTAGATAGGTTTCAAGATCAAAAGTTAGAATTTCAGAACTTTTATTAAATATAAATTTTAAAAATACTCCACATCTTCATCATCAGCATTCATATAAAAATTTATATTTTTTCTATAAATATAAATATATTTAATTTTGAATATATAATACAAAATTAAATTTCAATCACTTTCCTTCCCCGCTCTCTTCTCGGTGTCCCAAAAAGATTAAAAAAAAAAAAATAAAAAAAAAAAAAAAAATGGAGGGAGGAAAATATAAAAAAAAAAAAAAGGAGGAGAGAGAATAAAAAAAAAGACACGTCGGGGTGGATGTCCTATCGTGTTCACTGAAGCATAAGAAATCGGAACTGTTGATTTTAAAATTTTGTTATTAACTTATAGTGTCTTTTTATATGGTACAATGAAGTACATTGCAAGACAGAAACTTACAGCACTCGATCAAACTTTGGATACAATTTTTTTATGAGTAATAGGAGTTGGAAAGATTTTAAATTCAAATAAGTGGCAAATATTGCAAAAAAAATTAAAATTATATGGAAAATATAATTTATGAGTTTATTTAAATCATTCGTTTTATTAAAAAACTAATATAACATTGGGTTTTTTTCTGGGCTGTAAAATAGCAGCCCAAAGTTTATATTATTGGATATATTAAATAAAAATATCGTATACACAATTTGCTGTTGCAAAAAGCCTTCTTTTCTTATTTTCTTGAATTAATTACTCACGTTTTTATGGTATAAATTGTTAAAATAAAAAAATTTATCACTCTTTTTTGACAAAAATTTTATTTTTTTCCAGTCAACATCTAACGCAGTGGCACTTTTAAATTTTGGTAGGGGCTTCAAAGCCCCTGAGTTCCCCGGCATAATAGACGGAGCCGCCCACTGTAGTATTATATAATATGTTTATATATATATTTATTAATTATATTATATATATATACTTATATTTATATTATATATATATTTATATTATATATATTATATTTAAATATTATTATTATATACTAATGATATATATATATAATGTGGATGTACCGGATAACACCAGTAAACAGAGTGGCCGAATAACCGATAATCCTATTTTTTAAGGTGCCGATACCGAACCGATACTTTAATTAATATATATAAATACCGTCGAGTAATAAGATAAAACATTGTGTACTGCTAGGTAGGCAACTCAGGATTGCATTCCCCTGTACATTGATACAGAACAAATACTTAGTCATTTATTTCATATTGTGCCAAAACATAATTGATATATATTATTTATATATTAAATAGATCTTTAAGAATAATAATGCAAATAATAATTATTTCATAACTTTTTTATGTTTGTGTTTTATTCAAAAAATATTCCATTTTCCATTTGTGTACGTAAGCATTAACAAAGTTAGGCTACTAGCTTTTAATGTTTTAACATGATTACTAATTACAAGATTCTTAATTCGCCTTTAGTTTACTAGATTAGAGAGGATCAAAGTAAGAAGAAATTTAATCATCCTAAAACACAAAATAAAATAGCTATTACTCACAGCGACAATAATAAATTACTTTAAGAAATTAGATATCCTTCAATAGCTCATCAAAAAATTCCAAATGGGATGCAAAACATTAAGCTTTCCACTAGTATCTTGGCGAGAGCCTGTTTCCTTTTGGGGTGTTTCCATTCCCACCTACACTAAAAAATACGCTTGCTCTCGACTGATGTAGGGAGGGGGTGATAATTAATTTTCTCTCATTATTTTTCTTGCAAGCACTGATAATAATGGATACCTTGGCCCATTTTCATGCCACCTTTTCCCCATGAAAGGATCTCTTCTGAAGGCAGCATCTCCATGTTTCGTAGAGCCTCATCCTCCTCTTTAACAGATTGCAAATTTGAATTATCTGTGCTCCTCGATGCTGTCTCTTCAGTTTTTTTTCGATGGGGTCCTTGGGTGATTTCCTTCGCCATGTTGAGATTCAAAATGAATAATGACCATTGAAGAAGATATATGAGTCTAAATTAATCTCTCCGGACAGACCTCTTCAATCTTCATCTCAGGGTAAATTTGCAGTGCACAAAGATGATTTATTGAAAAATAGTGCTGAATAGGCTGGGGTTGCTGAATATTCCGTTTCACTTCAGTAATAATCTTTTTTTTTTTTGTCACGCGAGGCAAGCTAACAAGCTATCCTTATGCTATTTAACTGCATTCTAGAAGTGATTCCACTGTCGGAGATGCCATTCTTTTGTGGGGTTTCAGCTAGCTTAATAAAATTCCTTATTAGAATTTTTCCTTTATTTTTTTATACGTTGTCACCTCTTTTTGCAAATTAACGCAGATGAAGCCAACAGACGCAAGAATTTAGTGAGGGGAGAATTAAATTTGAGTTGAGACACTGAAGATAGTTGGAGATCCGAACCGTCAAATACAGAATTGTCTAGGAAAACAGCAGATGTTGCAACAACCAGTCTGGAGTTAAAAATATATCAAAACACTCATGTGCCGACACCAGCTACCTTGTGCTACGTTTAGGGCGTCTGTTAAAAAGGTGGTGGTAATGCAGTGGAGGTTCCCTCCGAGCACTTGCCGCTACTGTTACCTATAGAAAAGAGATAAGCCAACATCTTGGCGCGCAACGTAGAGGCAAGTGACTAGATAGTACAGGATAGTATTAATTAAGCCTTTTGGCCTTGACTCCTAAACCCTACCAAAAAGCCTGGATGAAACCAGAATATCCCCTATATGAATAGGTAACTTCCATAAAGGAGGCGGATGAAACGCTTTTGTATAGCTGGATAACTGAGAAGAGGAAAAAAAAGTCTCGCATTCTAAACAGAATTCCTAGTTTCCTTGAGCCACCCTAGCAACCGGTTGTGATGTGAGGTTTCCAAAGACATTTTTTTGTTTATGTTAAGGCCAAGGAGTTTATATTGTCACCAGGGGAATGAGAACCGAGAGAACCGTCGAAAGAGATAGGAAATTAAAAGGGGGTCTTAAATAGGGAAATTTGTAGATGTTGGGGTTTTTAAGGAACTAAATTTCACAAGGTTGAGAAAAACCCCACCTGCGCTCAAATTCTATCCAGATAGCGAGAATAGAATCGGAAAGTAGCCAAAAATTATATGAAATAAAGAAGGGATCAGAAGTTGAAAATGAAGTTGAAGAATGAAGGGTCGAGTCATCGTCATGAGTGGATAGAGTTAGTGTGGCAGGTGAGAAGATTATTTAATGAATAACAGGAAAAAGTAAGGGAGTATACAGACACCCGAGGAACAACCAACTATTGACTGAAAGAAGAAGAAGTCGCTCCCATATCAACTAGCCAATTATGAGCCGATTTGAAAGAAAAAGTTAGGCATAGTAAACAAAGAGAAGAAGAAACCCAAGGAAGGGGAGCTTGGAGAGCAGTGACGACTACATAATCCGGTTCGATTGCTTTGAATATGTTCCAAGCGCCAACACCGCAAGTTTCCCATATGTTCCTGAGGGCGAGGAAACACCTATAACTCTGTTAAAGGAAAAGAGAAAGTATAAAATAAAAGAAGAAGTCGAGTGCCGAAAAGGCCGTACTTGCGATCGGAAAGAAAGAGAATTCCAGATGGCCTAAGAAGGGAGAGTTTTTGTCAAAAGGGTTTTTTTCAAAAGATTTTTAGATAGAATACAAGTTAGACCTATAGGGCGATAATTAGAAGGGTCAGAGCGGCTTCCTTTTTTTCGGAATAGGGTTGGACATATGCGCGCTTCCAACACTGGGGGAAAGTGCTATTGGGGCATAGAGAAAATAGTTGAAACGAGGGGCGGGTTCAGCATGGCGAAAGCACACTTCCTCAAAACTCGGGGAGAATGCCATCCGTTCCACTCCGCAATTCCTAAGTTTCATTTAGATTTCAGGAGCCATGTAACCGATCAAAATGTTCGCAGGAAAGGCATAGGACTAAACCTGAGCAGGAGAAGTGAGGAGGAAGAGGAATGACGGAATGTCCAGGATGATGGTAGAGAGAAAAACAAGGCCGAAGAGATTGGGCCTTTCAGTTGGAGTATAGCAACAAGAACCATCAAAGGGAATAAGAGGAGAAAGGATAATTTACAGAAGTTGTTGTAGATGTTTTTGGCAAGAGGCCAGAAAGAATTTTCAGTAGGAGACCCAAGGAGGTCAGCGCACTTTCGTTTTAATGAAAGCCACTGCTGTATTTTATAGTATCCCTGCATACGATTTCTAGCTGAAGAAAAATTAGCAGAGTGAATGGAGAACGAGAATTTTTCCACATTCCTACCACTTGTCTGTAGCCATGATGGCCAGTGAACGAGCACGATTGAAACCATGGTTTTTGAGGAGAAAAATTAGTCGAAGAAGATATGAACCTGCTCATCCCTCAACGATTACAGCTCCCCACTTAATCGGCAGAAGCTGAAGCGTCTTCAGAGTCCAAAGCAGTCACTCCAATTATAGTTAGCCTAGAAGCAACTCATCCCCAATCGGCCCGAACAAAGTGCCGGAAAAACCGCATAGGGCAGGATGGAGCTGTTTGGAGAAAGTATAAAAATTAAGAGGTATAAGGTTGTGGTTAGATTTTACCGATAGGAGCGAAGGTGTTGTATTTATACTTTATAGAGAAGACTATGGTGAAACATAACATAGGTCAAGTGTGTTCAAGAATTGGTTGGGACGATTCCGAATGTGTGTAGGTTCTTTTAATTAAGTTGCTCAAGATCGTTGAGAATACCTGAATAATTCGGCTTCCTTACCACCTAATTCGTATGAGGAACCCATCCATTCAGTGCTGTGTAATTGAAATCCCCTAAAGAGGACCAGTAGTTGGATGAGAAAGATTATGACAGTTTCGTGAGAAAAGTAGTTGAAGTAATCAAAAAATGCAGAGAAAATCTGTTTATTTAGAGAACAGTAGAAGAAGCACAAAATTATTGTAGTAGGGAGAAAGATTTTAGCCACAGAATTTCGAGTTTAGGAGTTCGAGATTCTTCGAGACGTTTATGGAGTTTTAATGTTCACATGAAACAAAATCGCACTAAAAAAAAAAAAAAAAAAAAAAAAAAAAAAAAAAAAAAAAAAAAAAAAAACAACAAAACAAAAAAAAAAAACCTAGAACAAAAAACCAAAGGGAGAAATGAGGTAGGAAGATAGCGCTTCCTGTATAGGAAGAATAAATGTATAAAATCGGCAAGCTCATTTTTAATCACCAAATATTAACAACCATGTTTTATATTAAGTCCATGACAGTACTAAACATAAAATATAAAATCATGAAAATCATACATTATAGCAGTGGATAGATATAAAATCTATTACTAAATATATATAATTATAAACTATAATATATATATAATATATATAGTACGACTAGTCAACACACTCAGTTGTGACACAAAGGGAGAAAGAGAACTGAGAATACTCACGAAAAAATTAAATAAAGGAATTCTAAAATAAAAAAATCACAAGATTTAAGCTGCACAATAAGAAAAAGCAGTTTCCTTTTTATATAAGCAAATCAAACTTTTAATTTTCTTTAACTATATTATCAGATCAGGCATTCCCAACCTTCCCAAACATAAATCTAAGTTTATGAATTATAAGGTCAGTATATATAATATATATAGTGTACATATATATATATATATATACTATTACTAAATTACATTTAGCTATATCTATATTATATCATGTAAGTAGATTATAAGAGTTAAAATAAGCAAGTATACTACTACTATATAATATATAATTAGTATATCTCCTATTGAAAGTTGATAAATAACTTAATATTTATTAATAATACCCTATTATATATTACCAAATTAGACAAACAACTTCCCAAGGCGGTGGCGTGGGGCCGAGGGGGAAGGTGGATGGTGGGGTGCATTGGGGGGGCAAGGGGTGGGGTTGGGGGCGTGGGTGTTGAGGTGGGGGGTGGGTCCAGGGAGGAGATGAAGGGACGGCATGGGGTGGGATGCGGTGAATGGGAGAAGGCGGGGAAGCAGGAGGTGGGCGGGTGGCGGTTAGCTAGCCAACTCTCCTCAGACCTAAAGTTTTAGATTATAATCACCACCATTCACTTCAAACCCCAAAAAATCATTAACTCATCTTCCCTACTAACACCTCAGTAATTAACTTCTTCCCAACACCCACACACACTCCTCGTTTCACTACAGATACATTACGCATAATACTTCAATCTTTCCCAATCAAAACAAATACCACACAATCTACTAAACATATACATTCCTCTCCACACTTCACCTGCCTTGGTATCGACTATAAACAATCTTTCTTCACTTCTCCAACCTCCCAAACTTAATAATGAGAGGCGACCCTCAACTCTCACCATCCAACATGTACAAAAGCCCAACGTTGCCAAAAATCCATGGCATTCATTCCTTCTCCGTTAATCTCTGTAAAGCTATAACATACTCTTCATAAAACCATGAAAATCCCACCCCAAACTCTATCAAACTTACATCTCCAACCAAAACCTAAAGTTCTGCTTCATTCAATTTACACCCACCAAACTTCCAAATATCTGTTCCACTTTAACTCGACTTAAAACTCCTGCACATTATCAGCAATTCGAAGATCAACTCAGTGGCGAAACGTTGTCGATTCTGATTAAGGCACGCGCTGATTGTGAAAAATTTATCACCAATGCCATCAACATCTTGTTTGCTACGCTTGAGGTCTTGGTGTTTGTAATTATCATTGAGTTTCACATCAGTGTTCATGTTTGCCCTCTAACCATCACTCCACACCTACCCACTCCCAATACATATTCAGCACAACTTATTCACCTGAATCTCAATACAATAAAAGCCGCAAAACTCTACATATCCCCAAAGGATTCCTTAAAAAAGAATACCAATCCAACCTGATCCCCGAAAAGAACAAGACTCACTGATCAAGAAAGATTAACGACTCAATAAAACACGAACAAAACACTAAATCTAGAACTAACGAAAAACCCACTCCTCTACTAACTTCCCAACTTCTCTCTCACAAACTCTCGCCAACCCCATATCATACTCACAGAATGCCTCAAAACTAGTCAACATCCCTTGATCAAGAGACGCTCTAGTAAATAATTCCTAACCACAACGCACCACGAGTAACTATCAAATTCCAATTCCAACTCAAAACTCATTCATAACCTCACAAAACATTGTAGTAAAGTGAATAAATTTCTAACAACAAAATGCATCCACACACCCTACTCACCCCACACACACCACCAGAGCAAAGTGGATTTAAGGAAAATACTCTATAAAATAATTCCCTTAATCATAAGATGAAAAAGTAATCATAAACACGAAAATGATGATTCAAAATTCGCTCTTTCAAACTGACTTAAAAATTAGTATGCCCTAGTAGAAATTTTTAAATTATGTACATTGACATTTTTTTTTATATAATAAATTTTTTAAGAATGTACAATTACTTTAGGAAGTTCGTACCATAGGAAGATAATTTAAACCTACATATATATGCATAATTTTTATTATAAGTAAAATGACATTTTTACTTTGATGTTATTTTCACAAATAATGGGGTAATCTTCAAGGTAAGAATCTTGCATATATGTAGGTTTTAAATCCTTTTCTTTTAAACCAATTTCCTAGCGTAGCTTTACCACTCTTTATTTCTTTATATTTTTTTTGGCAGATTTTGGTGTATGGTCATACTTGGGTAAGGAGCTTGGGAAAACTTCATGACTCTCTTGATCTTGCCAGCCTTGTTATTCATTATGAGGGACGACCCAATGCTAACATAGATTACTTAATTACAGATGTCCCAAATGTTTTAAAGGAAGAATATGATCACCTGATCCTCTTCACTCTTCTATCTGAATTATATGGGACTGAGAAGTTCACCGCTAAAAATGGTAAAGAGTTTTGGGTTAAGTATCCAAATTCTTCCTTTTCGCTAGATAAATTTATACCCAAACTAGAAACTTTCATCAAAAAATGTGAAGAACTTTGTCCTACTATATCTGTCCATCTAATGGTTCCTCCACCATTGGATTTAAACCATTATAATACCCTTCAACTTAGAGATTCTCCACCAGAAGTAAAAAAGGCTTACAGTCTAAACCCAAAATACAAACCATTTAAGGTAATGAATGATATTCTAGACCTTGGTACACAAATTAAGGGTATGACTCACGCTGACCTTATACCATGGTATAAAAAGAACACTTTCTCTATGTATAATGCTGTGCAACAGATTCAGATTGCAGGGATTAAAAATGCGATGTTAAGTTATGTTCATCGTAAATGTAACACTATGGGTAGAAACAGTTACCTTATTGATGGTTTTCACCCAAGCAGCGTCTTGATTTCTAAAATGTGGAAATTATTTGTTGAATCCAAAAGCTTTGCAGCAAGTAAAAAGAGAAAATTAGCTCAATCACCCGCACCACCTGTACATAAAGTGTCTCCATTAAAGAATGGAACCGGTCCTAAAGCAAATGAGAAAGTACCTGTGGAAGTAGTTGTAGTAGAGACAGAAGTTTCGAATGATGCGATAACTTCAACTTCAGTCAAGGAACCTCAAACCGATTCATCAGTTTTACATACGGAGAACACATGGAGCTTGCAATTAGATGATCGCGTCAATGACGGTGAATTAAAACGATTCTTAAAAAATCCTACTCCTGAATTGTCTCACATAGAGGAAGTCTTAATATGTGAAACATGTGCTAATATGCCCGAAAAAAAATTCAAAATTGAGAACTATCAAAAGAAGGAGAAGCCTTAATAAGCTTAAGACGCCAGAAGACATAGTTGCAGAGTCATCAGGAGAAAGAAACACGATAATTCAATCCAAATAGAATCGTAGGAAATTCCCTCAAGTGATTGCAGAAGAAGATTATCCAAAACGCGCTCATGAAATCAACGGGTTAGGGTTGAGCCAGCCAGACTTCCAGATCAATGGCTGTCGCTTCTTACCTTATGGCACCACCGATTACTCATTGCATGATAGAAGCTTCAGTTCGGAACTGAGAAAAGACAAATAAATGTCAGAGATTAAAAATTGTATCATGCACTGGATATTTTGTCTCAATATTTGCCAAGAGACAACTGGATACGAGAAATGTCTCGATAACGGATGGAGTAAGAAATCTTTGAATTGAAAACTCCAAACCTCTCAGCAGGAAACGAAGAGTTACCATCTTTCTGTAACTTTTGTGCATTGACGAAACGTCAAAGAACGAACAAATACGGATCTCACCCAGAGGGCATCCATAAATAGAAAGGTGAACCCCTCAGTATGGTAAACCGACTGGCCACACGTTATATAATACCGAGGAAAGTCTTATTCTCTCACAGCAAAATGTACCATGACCGTTATTTTAGACAGAAGATGACACGCTTCACTTTGTTTTATAGTGAGGCGTGGCTCAGTGATATATCTTGTCTGCTTTCTTATGGCGAAGCAATTGGCGTTAAATGAGTATCACTAATCAAATTTATAATTTATGGTAATTATTAGTAATGATTCTGCTTTAATTGGTTAAAATTTATATTATTATTATATCGCTCAATGTTGCATGTCGACGGTAAATCAATCCCGTTATAACCATTCATTCTAGACGATTCAAGAACTATTCCTTCTTTAGGTATCTCGAATGTTCAAAAATGGCATTTGTCTTTACAGTTAGTTATATAGGAGTGCGAACTTAGCAAAAAAAAAGTTTGTAAAGAAATTACAATTCACATGCAACGATTAAAAAAAATTTCCTAATAGTACACACTTAGGAAGCCTTAAGCAACGAACTTTGGATTCAGACTCCGTATCTATATAGGCTTTTTTTTATATGTCAGAAGCTTTAAAATTTCTATATGTACACACGCATTAACATATAGTAATATTATCCAGCGCGCTACGTCCAGGAATAATAGGTCTCGAAATAATTGATATAAACTTTGATAATCGGCAAGGACACCATCCGTTGTCGAAGTCTACTCATGAGTCTGAAACTGAAATAAAATATATAATACAGTGAAAATGTCGAGGAACCTCCCTTTATCAAAATAAGAAAACTCTCATAATTCAGTTGTTATTGAAGCCTAACGTTAAAGAAGTAAAGTATCTAGGTTGACACGGAATAAACGGGGGGCCTGGAGGTGTTAATAAGCAAGATCTGAATGAAGAGTGTTCCAAGATTTACACCAGTGGAGGAGAAGAGTATGAAAGAAATGGAAGATATCAGATATCATACGCCAAGGAATTATTTATAACGCACCATGCGCATTTTTCAAGAACAGAATTGCAAAAAGAATTTTTGTTAACGTGAAGATTTCGATAACGAATCTAACTTTCTTCAACGATCTATGGAAATTAAAAGGAGCTTGCAAAATAGATTAACTCGCCCAAGGACGGTGAATTGTAAACATTTCTAAAAATTCCTACTTCCCTGAATGTCTCACTAGAGAATCTTAATATGGAAACATGTAATATGCGTCTCGAGACAATATACAATTCAAATTTTGAGAACTCTCAAAAAAAGGAGAAGCTTAATGAAAGCTTAAAGACGCCAGAAGGACAAAGTGTAAGAGTCACATTGTCAGAACGCTGGGTTGGATGCCCTTACAATAATGCTGCTTTCCTAAGTGATGCAGAAGAGGATAATCCAAACACCGCTCTTGAAAATCAACGGGCTGGGGTGTTTATCCAGCCAACGTCCAGATCAATGCGCCCTTGTCGCTTCTTCCTTGATGGTCAATACGTATTTACTCATGGAGAAAAAGCTTCAGTCGGGAGACTTGAAGAAAAGACAAATAAAGTCAGAGATAAAATTGTATCTGGCACGGATATTTTGGTTCTCAATGATTGCCAAGAGAACTGGTACAGAGGAAAGGTCGAAGACGGATTGGAGAAGAAGAACTTTGGAATTGGAAAACTCCAAACCTTCATAGAAACGAAAGAGTTTACCATCTCGATGACTTTTGCTGCAATGACGAAACGTCGAAGAGAAGAACAAAAACGGATCCGACAGAGGACGATCCAAGAAGATGAAGAAATGGGGGAAACCTTCAGTATGGGTGAAAGCGAATGGCACAGTATAAAATACCGAAGGAAAGTCTTATTTTCTTTCCAGGCAAAGATGTCCATGACCGTTTTTTTAAGACGAAAGATGACACGTCACTTTGTCTTCTTAGGAGGGGCGTGTGTCAGGATATATCTTTGCCTGTGCTTATGCGAAGGCCATAATTTGGCGATAATGAGATCCACAAATCAATTTATAATTATGGAAAATTATTATTAATGATTTCGCTTTAAGTGTGTTAACGTGAGTGAAATGTTGAAGGACGGCATGTTGCATGTCGATGGTAAATCTATTCCCGTTATAACCATGTCATGTCAGGATGATTCAAACGTCAAACATTCCCTCATGCCTGTTACGAATGGTTCTATAAATGGCATTGACGTATCCGTACTTCGTGATACAGGGTGTAGCGGTGTAATTGCAAAAAAGAAGTTTGTGAAAGACCATCAGTTCACAGGCAAGATTAAAAAAATGTTTCTAATAGATAACACCCTTAGGACAGCCCCTGAAGCAAGAATTTGGATTCAGACTCCGTTCTATACGGGGTACGTAGAAGCTTTATGTTTAAATGATGCATTGTATGACTTAACATTGGGAAATATCCCAGGCGCGCTAGGTCCAGAGACAATAGGGTTCAAAAAAATGATAAAATTGATATCGGCAAGGACACATCCGTTGTCGAAACTACTCATGAAGCTGAAACTGCTATATAAAATAGTAAGACAGTGGAAAATGTGAATGGAAACCTCCCATTACAAAATCAAGAAAACTCCTCAAATTCAGGCTGTTTTGAAGCCAACGTTAAAGAGGCAATACAGTCTGAGGTGACAACGGAAACGCCTGAGAGTGTTAATAGAAGATTAAAGGGAAGAGTGTTCCAAGTAACACCAGTGGAGGAAGAGTATGAAGAGAAATGGGAAGAGAAAGAATCAGGAGTCCAAGGATTATGTATAAAGCACCATGGCGCATTGTCAGAACAAGAATTTGCAAAAGAAGTTTTGTTAGCTACGGTGGAAGAATTCGATAACGAATACTTGCTTCAACGAGCTATGGAGAAGGAGAAATGGAGCTTGCAAATTAGATTGGATCGCGTCAAGGACGGTGAATTGAAAACATGTTCTAAAAATCCTACTCCTGAATTGTCTCACATAGAGGATGTCTTAATATGTGAAACAGCTGATATGCGCCGAGAAAATAAATTCAAAATTGAGAACTCTCAAAAAAAGGAGAAGCTTAATGAAAGCTTAAAGACGTCAGAAGGACAAAGTGTGAGAGTCACATTGTCAGAACGCTGGGTTGGATGCCCTTACAATAATGCTGTTGTCCTAAGTGATGCAGAAGAGGATAATCCAACCGCCGCTCTTGGAAATCAACGGGCTAGGGTGTTTAGCCAGCCAACGTCCAGATCAATGCGCCCTTGTCGCTTCTTCCTTGATGGTCAGTACGTATTTACTCATGGAGAAAAAGCTTCAGTCGGGAAACTTGAAGAAAAGACAAATACAGTCAGAGATAAAATTGTATCTGGCACGGATATTTTGGTTTTCAATGATTGTCAAGAGAACTGGTATAGAGGAAAGGTCGAAGACGGATTGGAGAAGAAGAATTTTGGAATTGGAAAACTCCAAACCTTCATAGAAACGAAAGAGTTTACCATCTCGATGACTTTTGCTGCAATGACGAAACGTCGAGAAGAAGAACAAAACGGATCCGACAGAGGGACGATCCCGAAGATAGAAGAAATGGGAAACCCTTCAGTATGGGTGAAAGCGATGGCACAGTATAAATACCGAAGGAAAAATACCGAAGGAAAGTTATTTTCTTTCCAGGCAAAGATGTCCATGACCGTTTTCTTAAGACGAAAGATGACACGTCACTTTGTCTTCTTAGGAGGGGCGTGTGTCAGGATATATCTTTGCCTGTGCTTATGCGAAGGCCATAATTTGGCGATAATGAGATCCACAAATCAATTTATAATTATGGAAAATTATTATTAATGATTTCGCTTTAATTTGGTTAAAAGTTAGATTATTTTATAATTCGCTCAATGTTGCATGTCGATGGAAAATCAATCCCCGTTATAACCATGTCATGTCAGGACGATTCAAGAGTCATACATTCCCTCATGCCTGTTACGAATGGTTCTATAAATGGCATTGACGTATCCGTATTTCGTGATACAGGGTGTAGCGGTGTAATTGCAAAAAAGAAGTTGGTGAAAGACCATCAGTTCACAGGCAAGATTAAAAAAATGTTTCTAATAGATAACACCCTTAGGACAGCCCCTGAAGCAAGAATTTGGATTCAGACTCCGTTCTATAAGGGGTAGGTGAGAAGGCTTTAATGTTTAATGATGGCATTGTAATGACTTAACATTGGGGAAAATATCCGAGGCGCGCTAGGTCCAGAGATAATAGGGTTTCGGAAAATAATGATAAATTGATATCGGCAAAGGGACAACAATCCGTTGGTCGAAACTAGCTCATGAAGCTGAAACTGCTATATAAAATAGTAAATACAGTGGAAAATGTGAATGGAACTACCATTACAAAATTAAGAAAAAACTTTCCTCAAATTCAGGTGTTTTTGAAGCCAACGTTTAAAAGAGGTAATAGAGTCTGAGGGTGACAGCCGGAAAACGCCTGAGAGTGTTTAATAGAAGATTTAGAATGAAGAGTGTTCCAAGTAAACACCAGTGGAGGAAAAAAGAGTATGAAGAGAAGTTTGGGAAAGACGAAAGAATCAAAGGAGTCCAAGGAATTATTTATAAAGCACCAATGGGCGCATTGGTCAGAACAAGAATTTGCAAAAGAAGTTTTGTTAGCTACGGTGGAAGAATTCGATAACGAATACTTGCTTCAACGAGCTATGGAGAAGGAGAAATGGAGCTTGCAAATTGGATTGGATCGCGTCAAGGACGGTGAATTGAAAACATGTTCTAAAAATCCTACTCCTGAATTGTCTCACATAGAGGATGTCTTAACATGTGAAACAGCTGATATGCGCCGAGAAAATAAATTCAAAATTGAGAACTCTCAAAAAAAGGAGAAGCTTAATGAAAGCTTAAAGACGCCAGAAGGACAAAGTGTAAGAGTCACATTGTCAGAACGCTGGGTTGGATGCCCTTACAATAATGCTGTTGTCCTAAGTGATGCAGAAGAGGATAATCCAAAAACCGCCGCTCTTGGAAATCAACGGGCTAGGGTGTTTAGCCAGCCAACGTCCAGATCAATGCGCCCTTGTCGCTTCTTCCTTGATGGTCAATACGTATTTACTCATGGAGAAAAAGCTTCAGTAGGGAAACTTGAAGAAAAGACAAATACAGTCAGAGATAAAATTGTATCTGGCACGGATATTTTGGTTCTTAATGATGGTCAAGAGAACCGGCATAGAGGAAAGGTCGAAGACGGATTGGAGAAGAAGAACTTTGGAATTGAAAAACTCCAAACCTTCATAGAAACGAAAGAGTTTACCATCTTGATGACTTTTGCTGCAATGACGAAACGTCGAGAAGAAGAACAAAACGGATCCGACAGAGGGACGATCCAGAAGATAGAAGAAATGGGAAACCCTTCAGTATGGGTGAAAGCGATGGCACAGTATAAATACCGAAGGAAAGTCCGATTTTCTTTCCAGGCAAAGATGTCCATGACCGTTTTTTTAAGACGAAAGATGACACGTCACTTTGTCTTCTTAGGAGGGGCGTGTGTCAGGATATATCTTTGCCTGTGCTTTATGCGAAGGCCATAATTTGGCGATAATGAGATCCACAAATCAATTTATAATTATGGAAAATTATTATTAATGATTTCGCTTTAATTTGGTTAAAAGTTAGATTATTTTATAATTCGCTCAATTTTA
>JABUQX010067449.1:27500-29571 GCA_015478945.1 Trachelipus rathkii
TAATAATAATAATAATAATAATAATAATAATAATAATAATAATAATAATAATAATAATAATAATAATAATAATAATATAATAATAATAATAATAAATAATAGTAATTAATAATAATAATAATAATATAATAATATAATATAATAATAATAATAATAATAATAAATAATAATAATAATAATAATAATAATAGAGAAGAGATAAACAAATTTTTAGATAACCATTTATTCAATTACGCATAATAAAAATATATTTCCAATTCATACTTAATAAATTGAACAAAGCTCTTTTTATGATAAAGAAAAACTTTACTGTTAAACAAGAAAAAAGTTACATCCACACTATGACTAGAAAAGTACTAGTAAATTAATCATAAACTTGAGTATCATATTCGTAATCAGCAACAAACATGTTTTTTCATAAAAATCACCTAAAAGATAATAATTCTCACACAATAAGATTTATATTTTATTATTTTATACAATAATAATTCTCTAAATGATCATTCACGCTTGCCTATCAAGAAAGATCCCAAATAGGCGTGATGCGGCTTCTTTTATAATAGTTACCGCATCTTCGAGTAATAATCTCCATCTTAAAAGAAAGGACCTCAAGAAATCTCGAAGGAAAGTTTCAACAGCCATTTAACATTTTTGGTTACTTTTGCCCTTTTTTTTTTTTTTTTTTTTTTTTTTTTTTTTTTTATGACACATTTATAAGGACTGAAACAGTATTGGTCAGCTTTTCGACCCAAGTTACCAATACCAAATACCAATACCCTGTTACTAAATGCCAATACCTTTGGGAGCCATACCAATACCCCGGAAAAAATGGCCAATACTGGCCAATAACCAATACTTTTGCACATCCCTAATTATATTATATATATAATATACTATATATTATATATTATATATATATATATATATATAATATTATATATATATATATTAATATATATATATATATAATTATATATATTATATATATTATATATTATTATATATATATATATATATATATATATATATATATATATATATATATACATATATATATATAAATATAAGTTAGAACCACTCTTAACTTCTTTTCCTCTTCTTTTATTCCATTTTTAACCTTTCCGTATTAAATTTTCAAGTATAAATATGGTTAAATTGTTTAATCATAACTTACTTTCAAATATTCACTAATTTTAATGGCTTGTAGTTTCTTTCCGTTTACTTCTGAAGTAAAATAAAAGTAAAGCATATTATATTGCATAAAAAAAGAAAAATATTCCTAGCTCACTAATTAATTCATTTCTTCAAAAGACCTTTAACTTTAGTCCAGCGAGAAATCACCATTTGACTAACCATCGCCTTTAATCTCAAATATTCCCCTTTCCCCACTTCATTTCTCTCATAAAATTTTCAGTCTCATACAAAATATAGGCCTATAAGCATCAATTACCTTAAGAAGAACAAATTTAAAGATGTATTTGTTTTTAAAGAAAATACGTTGAAACAATAAAACAATTTGAGTGAAAATGTGCTGAAAATGTCGAAACATTAAAAGCAGTTAACGCAAAATTTGTAAAAAACTCTAAATCATTTGCTCTGCATTTATTTTAAGGTTATTTTATTGCATTTTTCTTGTTTTTGAGTAAGGTAAGAGATAATTATACAGCTGTACTAATATAGGCATTTTCCTACATATTATCAAAAGATATAAAGCTGTATTTATACGAACTAACTAAAGAACATTTTTAATAATAATAATAATATTTCATTCTTTCTTCAAATTTAAGTTCCCAAGCTTGATTTATTAAGTACATTGGATTTTTTTTAGACCTCTAAACTATGTTTTCTACATTCCAAAAGATTTTGCCATAAAGTCTAAATAAAATTGTCAATTTCCTTTATGAAGTTTCACATCGGACATTTAAAAAAATTGCACTAATGACATTAGTTGGACAAAGCTGATATCTTTATTGTGAACGTTATAAAAAGACTTTTTGAGTTTTTGCTGAACCAGCTTGACCACAAGTTCTTTAAAGCTTACAACTCATTACACAAATTTCGATTTTAAACC
>JABUQX010067450.1:5000-7500 GCA_015478945.1 Trachelipus rathkii
ATATGAACCGAACCTTCTTCAGTACAGAAAAAGTGTTGATGACTAATTTATTACGTACTACATTTGGTCAATTACTACTATCTTGGTAAACTGACATGCGACCCACTCTACATTATCTTCTGTGAAAGCTCTTCCACTCTCCCACTCCAAATTTTCACAGCATCTTGACAAAAGGATAGTCACTAAACAGTCTGTTATCCACCTCAGCAACTCAGCCTACACTTTTTCTAACCACCTAAACCTGGATCCATTCTTGCTTTTAAATGCGGTGTTAATAAATTTTGCTTTGGATAGGCCGCTAGTATCTAATGTTTAAAATAAGGTTGGTTCAACTTATTCCTGCTTCATTTTACCTACTTGCATCACTTGGATTTCTCCAAATGATATTATATAGGTGGTTCAATATTTCCTGCCTCAATATACTGCTCTCAGTCATATCACTTTAGTGTTTTATTTAAGTGTTCTTTTCAACTATTAAAAAAATAAGGTAGTTCAAATATTCCTGCTTCAGTATACTGCTTCTGCAGTTCTATCACTTCTAGGATTTCTTCGAGAAGCTCTTTAAAAATAAGGGGTTGCAAATATTCCTAGGTCATAATACTGCTCTCAGTCTTTCACTTTAGGTTTATTCAAGTGCTCTTTTCAACTATTAAAAATAAGGTAGTTCAAATTTTCCTGTTCAATATACTGCTCCTGCAGTCTATCACTTAGGATTTCTTTCAAGTGCTCTTTTCGACTGTTTTATAATAAGGTAGTTCAAAGTATTCCTGCTCAATTATACTACTCTCAGTCTATCACTTTAGGATTTCTTCAAGTGCCCTTTTCCAACTGTTAAAATAAGGTGGTTCAAGTAAATCCTGCTCAATGTACTACTCTCAGTCCTCACTTTAGGATTTCTTCAAGTGCTCTTTTCAAGTTATTGTTTTTCGTTCTCGTCTATTGATTATATATGATTGTAGGTTGTACATTGCGCTTTTTTTCCCGCCGAAAGAATGATTCTATTTTTTTCTTTAATAATTCATAATATCTACCCACCCAGCAGGTTTCTAAATTCTAAATTAGCTGTGAAATCTCATTTACCCAGTTTTCCTTGTCACTTATTGTTGACTGTGTTAATTTCTCTGCTTATTCTCATCATTGCTTCAATCTTTTCTCTCCTTCTTTCTCTTAGTCTTTGCACCCGTTTAACACTTTTTTCTCTCATTACTTTTCCTCCTATATCCACAATATTTTGTCATGTCTCCACAGTCAGCCATTCTTTTTCCTCCCTTTTCCCATAACTTTAAAATCTTTCTACAATCTCCGGAAGAGCTTTCTATGATCCTTTCATTTACGATCAACTAAGCTCTCTTCATTCACATTCATCCTTTCCTATATTTCATCTCTTAAAGTTCAGAATTTATTTCATAGCAAAATGTTAAACATTTCATTCACTGAGATATTATTTTACCTACTTATATCAAACATTTTCCAATTTTTTTTACTTGTATTTTCTGTTTATTTATTTATTTTTATTTATTTCTTACAAATAATACTGAAGTATTAGCAGTAGCAGTAGTAGCAGTAGTAGTAGTAGTAGTAGTAGTAGTAGTAGTAGTAGTAGTAGTAGTAGTAGTAGTAGTAGTTTGAAATTGGATTTATATTTACGTAATAAAAATTATAAAATATATATAAAGAGAATATATTATATATAAAAATATAAATTATAAATATATATATAATATATATATATATAATATATATATAATATATATATCATATATATATATATATATTATATATATAATATATATATAATATTATATATATACAGTACATATATATATCTATATATATAAGATTAATATAAATATATAAAAAGGACACAAACATAAAAGAGTATGTATATATATTATATTTACGTATATATATATATATATATATATATATAAAGAGAATAAATTAAAATAAACAAGCAATTTGAGAACAATTTGACGACCTTTATTTCAAAAGAAGGTTTAAATATTCGAAATTTTATGTTTTATTTGCTAAAAAGAAAATGTAAGAAGCAGGATAATATTTAAAGTAAACTTAGTTAAGAATATAATTTGTTTTAGTGATAATTACTATAAATAGCGATATATTTCATATTCATGTATGTATTACATCAAATATCCGATACCACTTCCGAAAGTAATATCTGCAAAAAAATCTACAAATTGCATTATTTTTTATTGCCGAGTTCACAGCAAGGGTAAATTGGTCATCAACATCTAAGTCAGTACCGAGAGTCATCATACATCATACATCTGATATAACAAGGAAAATGAATTGGTGCTTCGAGATGTGATGACAAATGTACAAATGATGTGAAGCAATAAGATAGATCGAGCGTGTTTAAGAATTGGATTAAAATGAAAAGTAAAATATATCTAATAATATTAAATAATTTATAATGAATTGCGATTAAAATAAAAAATAAAAGAGACCTAATAAATTAAAATTTATAATGGGATTGGGT
>JABUQX010067451.1:0-2500 GCA_015478945.1 Trachelipus rathkii
CATCTTCTGTATTTCCTGCCTAATTTAATCTCTCACTTTAAGCTCGTCTTGTGCTCTAGCGTAATTTGCGCAGAGAGTGGACTTTTGAGAGTACTATACTCCTTGATATGGTCTGCCGTGAGTGGTGGTGAAACTGTAAAAAATCCTTGGGTGGGAAGATATGTAGCAAATTAATTAAATCTCCTACTCACAACATCCGAAAAAAAAGCATTCAAATTATCCCAAAAAATCGCACTCTCTTCAGCATTACTCTCAGATGGACCATATGTCACAACTACACAAACTTTGACCTTTTCAAACTTAAATTTAACCTTTAGAATTCCAGTATTCTCACACACAAAATCTACCATAGCTCTCTACCACAAGTCACTCATCAGAATTGCAAATCCTTCTATCCCCCTCCGTTTCCTTTCATCTTTGTTTCAGTCACAGCGAGCAAATAAAATTTGCCCTTTCTAAATACATTCTTCACCTCTCTCCTCCTCTCAACATTTATTTCTCTGACATTCCATGTACCCATACGATTCATACATTTTCCTCGAAAGATAGAAGGTCGTTTACGGCGATCACGACCTTCTCCGAGGTATGCATTAGCATTCCTGGCAAAAGACAAGTGGTAGTGGGCAGCCTACCTAACTACCAGCGTCCCATGGTCGCCTTCCACGACAGGCAGGACTTGCGATGAGTTCAATTTTTTTCTCCCCACACATAGGGATATAAGGGATAGGGATGTCTGTAAGATGTTGTTTAGAAGAAAGGTGTGGATATAAGTATGTGTATATGATGTGTGGATAAAAGGTGGTGTCTCTAAGATGTTGTCTGGAGGATGAGTGTGGATATAAACGCAGAACAGAAAGGCGAACCATTAGGCACTGGAATGTCATACATACCATAAGCAAAATTTGTATATATATATATATATATATATATATATATATATATATATTATATTTTATATTATATATATATTATATATAAATATATATATTATATAATTATATAAAATTTATATATATATTTCTATATATATAATATCAGGGCTGCGGAGTCGTAAAATAAATTTTTCGACTTCGACTCCGACTCCGACTCCTTAAATTCAAATTTGGATTTTCGACTCCGACTCCGACTCCGACCACTTAAACAAAAATTTTCGACTCCGACTCCGACTCCGACTCCCCTTAAACAAAGATTTTCGACTCCGACTCCGACTCCGACTCCAGCAGTCAAATTCAAAATTTCGACTCTGACTCAGCTTAGTGCTTACAAAGTTACAATAAAACATTTTTTTGTTTCAACTATTTTTTTTTCGCTTGCTTTTAAGAATAAAAAAAATACCACTTTTCCAATGAATCTAATCTTCAAATGCTATACGGTAAAATACAGTAAAGACTAGAGGTGTAGCAGATATCCGCATCATTTTTCTCTACCCGCATCCGCATGAATTTTTTTGCGGATAGCGGATAGTATTCATTTATGAATTATGAGACTAAATGTTCCTCAACTTTCTGTAACGCAAGATGTTCAGACTCGTTAGAATAGTAGTTGGTACATACATGGGAGAAATAAATGAAGCTGTCTCCCTTATGCTTCGAACAAACACAAAGGTGAAAGGCTTGACAGGTGATGATAATACGATTTTAGGTAATTGTATTACTCTTCTTAAACCGTTTGAAGAGGTAACTAAGAATATTATCTCAGAAAATTCTTGTTTGGCAGACGAGATTCTTCTAGATGCAACGATGAAAGCTGTGCTAAGTAAGGAACTTTCAAAGGTGACAGAAACACTAATGCTGGAGATAGATAATAGATTTCAAAATCTGCAAAACGATTACGCATCTGCAATAGTAACTTTTCTGGATCCTAGATACAAAACAAAATTTCTTGAATCACGTGTTTTACAAAGGGTTAAAATTTATTTAGTATGCGTATGTGATGAAATGCTGCTAACCAGAAATTTCACCAGCTAATAAAAAGGAAAAGATTGCAGAAACAGACACACATTTACTATCTGTTAGCGAAACCATTGCAGAATCCATGAACGTTTTTTTGGCTTCTAGCAGCGATGAAGACGTCTTTCAGAAGGTGTCAAAGGACCTCTGTCATTGATCGAAGATAATCAAAACGAAAACTCTTGGAATCGGATAAGATCCATTGGTTTGATGGTGTGTATAATAGAAAGTTTTGAACATTTGCGGAACTGCGGCAGGGATACTTAAGCATGCCTTTAATAAGTGGTAGGCTGAGAGCATGTTTTCAGCGATGAAGATTCAATTTACGAAGAAAAGAGAGAAACTCTCTTTAAAGGGCTAGAAGCTTTTGTTTTATTTTCATAATTTGAGAATTAAAATAATTTCAAGTTTATTCTACATATAATCTTTTTTTCAAATGGGTTGAGACTGGGGAAGAGATTGGTTGGGTGCAAAAGAGTTGGGTCCATATCTCGCAATCTGGTAAGACTGGTATATATATTATATATATATATATATATATATATATATAT
>JABUQX010067451.1:10000-22500 GCA_015478945.1 Trachelipus rathkii
ACGCGGGAACCCCACAAAAAAAAAAATTTGATCGTAGAAGACTGAACTGGAGGCTGGGTTTGAGAAGTCGGAGTCGGAGAACGGGAGACGGAGTTGGAATGCGGATTCGGAGTTCAGGGACCCACCGGAGGTGGGTCCCCTTCCTGAAAAAAAAAAAGAAGAAGAAATGCATGGAATGCAAACAGAGGAAGAAGAAGAAGAAAGGAAGAAGGAGAGGAAGTGAGGGGAAGGGAAGAAAGAATGAAGAAAATGAGGAGGAGTCTGAGAAGGAATCAGAGTTGGTAACCTCCACCGGTGCTGGAGCCGGTGCGTTGCCGCCCTAGTAAACATTCATTTAATAAACAGATATCATTACTGTTACATAACTGCTTTCTGTTCTATCATGTACATATCGTCCATTGCATTGCATCTTGCAAATATAACCCGTCTTTTTCTAAAGGTTAAAGACTAACATTTCTATTTTCAAATCTCCATTTTCTTTTTATAAAAGTTAACTAATATTAATTTTTTCCTAAGTTGAAAACATACATACACTGTTTACTATTTTTTAATAAAGTTTTTATTTTTACATTTATACTTTGTGTTTAATTTTATTAATTTTTAATTTTATTTTTTTATTTTATTTTTATCTTTTAAATTTATTTTTCTAGCTTTTTTTTTTTTTTTTTTTTTTTCTTTTTTTTTTATTTTTTTCATTTTTTGCTTTTTTTTATTTAAATTTACTTTTCTAACTTTTTTTTTTTAATTTTTTTTGAAAGTTTTATTTTAACATTTATACTTTGTTAATTTTTTTATTTTAACTTTTTAATTTTGTTTTTTTAATTTTCTAACTATTTTAATTTTTTAATTTTTTTTTATTTTTTTATTATTTTTTTTTTTCATTTCTTTAAAAAATTTTTGTTTTGTTAAATTTTTTTTTATAACTTTTCATTTTAATAACTTAAAAAATTTACGTTTTTACATTCCCTAAAGCAGTTAATGACTAAATCAAATCACCATCCACTCACCTTCCTGTCCAGTTGTGATCTAATTGATCTATTGATCTATTGATCCTATTGATCTATTGATCTATTGAATCTAATTGATCTATTGATTAAGGTCACATTTTTTACTAAAAATTGTCATGTTTACATACCCTAAAAGCAAGTAAATCAGTAAATCAAACCACCATCCACTCCCCAACTGTACCATCTTGTGATCTATTGATCCTATGATCTATGACTCTATTTGACCTATTGATCTAGTTGATCTATTGATTAAGGTCAAATTTTTTACTTAAATTGTAACGTTTTACATACCCTAAATCAGTAAATCAGTAAATCAAACCACCATCCACTTACCCTCATGTTTTGATCTATGGATCTATTGATATATTGATCTATTGATCCTTATTGATCTATTGATCTATTGATCTAATTGATTAAGGTCAAATTTTTCCTAACTAACATTGTCATGTTTTACATATCCCTAAAGCAGTAAATCGTAAATCAGTAACACCATCCACTCACCCTCTTGTCCATTTGTGATTTATTGATCTATTGATCTTATTGATCTATTGATCCATATTGATCTATTGATCTATTGATTAAGGTCAAATTTCTACTAAAATTGTAACGTTTTTTACATACCCTAAAGCAGTAAATCAGTAAAATCAAACCCCAACACACCCTCCTGTCCAATCATGATCTATTGAATCTATTGATCTATTGATCTATTGATCTATTGATTTAAGGGTCAAATTTTTTACTAAAATTGTAAAGGTTTTACATACCCTAGCAGTAAATCACTAAATCAAACCACTATCCAACTTCCCTTCCTGACCATTTGTGACCTATTGATCTATTGATCTTATTGATTTAAGTCACATTTTTCCGAGTGTCTATTTTGGATAAACATACATTAAAAAATCAGTTTCTTTTATAACAAAGATCCACAATAATATGCTAACATAACAATGTCTTTCACATTAATAAAGCTAAACATGGCGTAACATGAACTATGAAAATAATGTACAAAGCCAAACCTATCATACATCTAAAGCCCTAATAACCTGTTAACATTAACAAAGTTCACACTTTAACATCGTAAAGTAACTAACATAGCATACAGAAACGTAACTTATTCACACTTTGTCAAACATATCTCTAAAATAACGATGTAAATTTACACTAACATGGTATAATTAACTAAAATTTATCACAAAATTGGTGATTATCAAACTGATCAACGAATATACTCCAACATTATAAGGTTTCCACATCAATAAGCTACATAATGTAACATGAACTAAGAAAATAATGTACAAAGACAAACCTATCACATCTTGCAAACGAATAAACTGTTAACATTAACAAAGTTCCACACTTAACCCAGTAAAGTAACTAACATGGTATGCAAAAGGTAACCTAATCTTACTTTTTTTTCAAGCAATATCTCTACTAACGTATGTTACATTTACACTAACAACCTATATTTAGCAAAAAATGTAATCATAACCTTGGTCGATTATCATACTGATCAACAAATATATGCCTAACATAACAATGTTTCACATTAAATAAAGCTAACATAGCATCAATATGAACTAGGAAAATAATGTACAACCGAACAAACCTAACACACAACTTACACACAAATAAAACTGTTAACATTAACAAATGTTCCAGACTTAACAGCGCGGTAAAGTAACTAACTTTAACAATACAAAACGTAACCTATTTTCATCACTTTTTTCAAACATATCTCTAACATTATTAACGTTTAATCTTACCTTGGACCACAGTAACTTTATCAAAAAATGTTCATAACCACACCTAGCCCCTCATTAATACCTAACGAGTAAAAGACGAAAATAGAAGTAAAAGTTTTTTAGGCTTATCTCTTTTTTAGACTACGCCTCTTTTCAGAAAAATACCAACTCTAAAACATGAAAAAATGATTTTATGCTTTAAACATTTGCAAAAGTGGTGCAATACTTATTATATTTGACCCTCTGGCAGAAATACAAGCAGCAATGGAGCAGTCGCCATTCGGTTTACGATTTAATAATTTAAATGACACTTCGTTGGGAATAACGAAACTCCTCGTGAAGATATCAAAACAACAAGCGTAGAGATGCGGCGAGATGTCACCGTATCAACACTGCGAAAAACAATCCTACTGAAGAAAATAGTGTATAAACATCCCTGTAAATGAAATGAGATTCTTTCTTTCAAAAAAAATCAGAAGAAAGTAACAAGAATACGACGCACGAACGACCCATATCATTTCAAAAAGGGTATATATTCTCGTTAGGCAACAACAACAACAAACAACAACACAACAACAACAACAAACAACAACAACAACAACACAACACAACAACAACAACAACAACAACAACAAATAAACGTAGTACAAAAATAAGTTCTTTTAATACTAACCAACGTATAAAATTAGTAATGAGATTATTCGAACTTTAGCGACGCTTGCTATTTGTTATTATTCATACTGATACCTGGCTTTCTTTTGCTTGTTTATTATGCCACTGTGCTAACGTAACAGTGTTTTCACATTAATAAAGCTAACATAGCATGACCAGAACTAAGAATATATTGTACAAATGCAAAACCTAACACACTTACGCACGAATAAACTATAACATTAACAAACTCCCGCGCTTAGCAACAGTAAACTAATAACACTTCATACAAAACGTAACCTATTCACACTTTTTCCAGACCATATCTCTAACATATCAATGTTAATTTTAACATAACATAGTAATATTTACTAAAAATTTATCATAACCCCATGTCTTAGCATCATACTGACAACAAATATATTGCTAAATGTAACGAATTTTTTTACATCAACATTCATAAATATTTAACAAAAATCAGCATAAAACCTCGTCTAAATACATAAGCCCAAAACGAATAATTGCAAATATATCAAAGTTTTAACCAAGCATAACATAAAATAAAAAATTTATAAACATAACATAAATAAGTTCTTTGAAATAAAATATCACAGTAAAGCGAAATAGTTTACTGATTTTACATACCCTAAACAAGTAAATCAGTAAATCAAAATAACCAACCCATTCCTGCAGTCCCCGTACCCATCCACCGTCTATGATCTTATCGACCTATTGAATTCAGGTCAATATTTCGAGTATCATTTTGGATCAGCAAACAGGTAAAGACGTATAATCTAACAAAATCCCTTAACAAAGTGGCCAATCTATCAAAGATACTAGCATCTCGAACTATGAATTGACAATATCTTCACCCATCTTCATCAAAGTGTCACACGTCTCTGAGTATAACATCATTTGAAAACTTTGAATAAACGTAGACATTAGCAAAAATTTTCGGGAAAACCTGACATTACTCAACAAAAAACTTAACTTGGGCTCACGTTTCTAACACCATTCATCGTCAGGTAACCACAAGTAAGTATCTTTACAAAACTAACTCATTATTCCTCTACCCAAATCAATGTTAATTCAACCTCTGTTCATAGTAATATTTAACATAACGTACCTAACTTACGAAAAAAACAGTTTTCTTTAACCAAGAGTATCTAAACAACACACATCACTTCCCGAGAGAAAACCCAGGGGGGATGCGCCCCTGAAAGGGTGTGAAATCTTGAGAGGGGGGATACCCGAAGGGGTGTAAGCGAGGCATTACCCCTCCGAAAGGAGGGGTAGGCCTCAGGCCCTTCGGGCTGAGGCCCCAAAGCCC
Organism: Trachelipus rathkii; assembly: GCA_015478945.1. Lineage (NCBI taxonomy): Eukaryota > Metazoa > Arthropoda > Malacostraca > Isopoda > Trachelipodidae > Trachelipus > Trachelipus rathkii. Next base: position 14,731 of record JABUQX010067451.1, read on the forward strand.
GCTTACAACCCCTTCGGGGTGATCCCCCCTCTCCAAAGGTTCACACCCTTTCAAGGGGCGCATCCCCCTGGTTTTTCTCTCGGGAAGTGGTGTGTTGTTTTAGATACTCTTGGTTATTGAAACCTGTTTATTCGTAAGGTTAGGTACGTTATTGTTAAATATTACTAAAATGACAGGGTGAAAATTAACATTGATTTTGGTGAGAAATAATGAGTTTTGTAAGGATATTACTGGTGTTTACCTGACGATGAATGTGTTAGAACGTGAGCAAAGGTTAAGTTTTTTTGTTGAAGTAATGGTCAGGTTGGCCCGAGAATTTTGCCTAAATGTCTCGTTTATTTCATAGTTCAAATGATGTTATACTAGAGACGTGTGACACCTTTGATGAAGATAGTGTCAATTCATAATTCAAGATGCTAGTATCTTTGATAGATTGGTCACTTGTTAAGGAATTTTGTTAGATAATACGTCTTTACCTGTTGCTGATCCAAAAATGATACTCGAAAAATATGAACGCTGGAAATCATAGGTCGATAGATCAATAAGACGGGGGGAATGGGGTAGGGGGACTGCAGGAATGGGTGGTTTTTGATTTTACTGATTTACTGATTTAACTGCTTTAAATCATAAAGTATTACGCTTTATCTGTGGATTATTATTTTCAAAGAACTTATTTTTATGTTATGTCAGGATAAATTTTTTTTATTTTTAATGTTATGCTTGGTTAAAACTTTGATATATTTGCAATTATTCGTTGGGGATAATGATATTTAGACGAGGTTATGCTGAATTTTTGTTAAATATTAATGAAGTTGATGTAAAAATTCGGTTACATTAGCAATATATTTGTTTGTCAGTATCGATGCTTAGACCATGGGTTATTGCTAAAATTTTTTGTTAAATATTACGATTGTTAATGTAAAATTAACATTGTATGTTAGAGATATGCTTGAAAAAAGTGGAAATAGGTTACGTTTTTGTATGAAGTGTTATGTAGTTTAACTGTTGCTAAGCGCGGGAGTTTGTTAATGTTATAATTTATTCGTGCGTAAGGTGTGTCAGGTTTTGGCCATTGTACAATATATTCTTAGTTCTGGTTGATGCTATGTTAGTTTATTAATGTGAAAACACTGTTACGTAAGCACATATATACGTTGGTTAGTATATAAAGACTTATTTTTGTTACTACGTTATTGTTGTTGTTGTTGTTGTTGTGTTTGTTGTTGTTGTTTGTTGTTGTGTTGTTGTTGTTGTCTACGAGAATATATACCCTTTTTGAGTTGACATGGTTCTAGTTCGTGCGTCGTATTCTTGTTTACCTTTCTTCTGATTGGTTGAAAGAAATAATCTCATTACATTTAAGGGATATGTTTATACACCTATTTTCTTCAGTAAGGATAGTTTTTCTCAGTGTTGATACGGTGACATCTCGCCGCTCTCTAAACGCTGTTGTTGATACTTCACGAGGAGTTTCCGTTATTCCCACGAAGTGGGTCAATTTATATTAAAATCGTAAACCGAATGGCGAACTGCTACATTGCTAGTATATTCTGCCAGAGGGTCAATATAATTAGTATTGCATCACTTTATGCAAAATGGTTAAAGCATAAAAATCATTTCATGTTTAGAGTTGGTAATTTTCTGACAAAGAGGCCGTAGTCTAAAAAAGAGATAGCCTAAAACTTTTACTTTTATTCGTCTTTACTCCGTTAGGTATTATGAGGGGCTAGGTGTGGTTTATGACACATTTTTTTGATAAATGTTACTGTGTCAATGTAAGATTAACGTTAATATGTTAGAGATATGTTGGAAAAAAGTATAAATAGGTTACGTTTTGTATGTAAAGTTAGTTACTTTACCGCGCTGTTAAGTCTGGAACTTTGTTAATGTTAACAGTTTATTTTTGTGTAAGTTGTGTTAGGTTTGGTCGTTGTACATTATTTTCCTAATTCATATGATGCTATGTTAGCTTTATTAAATGTGAAACATTGTTATGTTAGCATATAAATTTGTTGAATCAAGTTTATGATAAATCGGACAAAGGTTATGAATACATTTTTGCTAATATTAGTGTGTTAGTGTAAATTTAACATCGTTATGTTAGAGATAGTGCTTGAAAAAGAAAGATTAGGTTACGTTTTGCCTACCATGCTAGTTACTTTACTGGTGTTAAGTGTGGACTTTGTTAATGTTAACAGTTTAATTTGTGTGTTAGTTGTGATAGGTTTGTCTTTGTTCATTATTTTCTTAGTTCAATGTTTAACATCATGTTACTTTATTGATGTGGACACCTTATTACGTTAGAGTATATTCGTTAATCAGTATGATAATTAACCACTGTTGTGATAAATTTTATTATTATTACCATGTTAATGTAAATTACATCGTTATGTTAGAGATATTGTTTGACAAAGTGTGAATAAGTTTACGTTTTTGGTTGTTATGTTAGTTACTTTACTGATGTTAAGTGTGGAACTTTGTTTAATGTTAACAGTTTATTAGGGCTTAAGATGTGATAGGTTTGTCTTTGTACATTATTTTCATAGTTCAATGTTACGCCAATGTTAAGCTTTATTAATGTGAAGACATTGTTATGTTAGCATATATTTGTTTATCAGTATGTTGTATAAAGAATTGATTTTATGTTATGTTTTATCCAAAAGACACTCGGAAAATTGTGAACTTAAATCAATAGTCAATTAGATCAATAGGTTCACAAATGTGCCAGGAGGGAAGTTGGATAGTGGTTTGATTTAGTGATTGTTACTGCTTTTGGGTATGTAAAACGTTACAATTTAGTAAAAATTTGACTTAAAATAGATCAAATAGATCAATAGATCAATAGATCAATAGATGCAATGATTGGACCAGGAGGGTGAGTGATGGTGGTTTGAATTTACTGATTTTAACTGCTTTAGGGTAATGTAAAACGTTACAATTTTTAGTAAAAATTGACCTTAATCAATAGATCAATAGATCATTAGATCAGTAGATCAATAGATCAATAGATCACAAATGGACAAGAGGGTGAAGGTGGAATTGGTTGGTTTGTTTACCTGGAATTACTTGCTTTAGGGGATGGTAAAAACATGACAATTTTAGTGAAAATTTGACCTTAAATCAATAGATCAATGATCAATAGATCAATAGATCAATAGATTCAATAAGATCACAAATGGAACAAGAGGGTGAGTGGATTGGTGGTTTGAATTTACTGATTTACCGCTTTAGGGTATGTTAAAACGTTACAATTTTAGAAAAAATTTGACCTTAATCAATGATCAATAGATCAAATAGATCAATAGATCACAATGGACCAAGAAGGGTGAAGTGGAATGGTGGTTATGATGTTAGAGATTTAAAGGCTTTAGGGTATGCAAAACAGGAATATTCCAGTTGTAAATGTAAACCTTAAATCAATAGATCAATAGATCAATAGATCAATAGATCAATTAGATCAATAGATAAATAGATCCTAAAAGTATAGGAGGGTTGAGTAAAAGGGTGATTTGATTTCTTGATTGCTGCTTGTGGGAAATGAAAAAAATAAATTTTTTTAATTAGTACCAGAAGAAAAAGTAATAAAAAAAATTAACAAACAAAATTTTTAAAAAATAAAAAAAAAAATAATAAAAAAATAAAAAAAAAATTAAAATTAAAATAGTTTAGAATTAAAAAAAAAAAATTAAAAAATTTAAAATAAAAAAATGTGCGAAAAGTATAAATGTAAAATAAAAACTTTGAGATAATTAAATGAAGTTAGATAAATAAATGAGTGAATAAAAAGAAAAATAAAAATGAAAAAATAAAAAAAAAAAATAAATAAAAAATAAAAAATAAAGCTACACAAAACAATTTAAAAAAATAAATAAATAAAAATATAAAAATTAATTAATAATAAAAATAAAAAATAAGGTTAAAATGTAAAATAAAAACTTATAAAAATAGTAAACAGTGTATGTATGTTTCAACTAAGCAAAAAAATAATTTTTTTACTGATAGTTTACGACATATAAATAAGCTGAAAGAACTCTTATTTACTTCAACATTTAGAAAATAAAGGTTTCTTTGCAAGATGCAAATGCAATTGACAATATGTACATCTTAGAACAGAAGCAGTTATGTAAACAGTAATGATATTGTATTATTAAAATGAAATGTTTACTAGGGCGGGCAACGCACACTGGCTCCAGCACCCGTGACACTAACCACTCTGAATTCCTTCTCAAGACTCCTCCCTCATTCTTCTTCATTCTTTTCTTCCTCCTCCCTTCCTTCCCTCCTTTCTCTTTCTTCTTCTTCTTTCCTCTTTTGTTTTTTTTGCAATTCCCCCCCCCCATTGGCAATTTTTTTCCTTTCTTTCCTTTTTTTTTTTTTTCAGTTGAAGGGACCCACCTCCGGTGGGTCCCTGAAACTCCGAATCCGATTCCACGTTTCCGTCTCCGTCTCCCGACTTCCGACGTTCTCAACCCAGCCTCCAAGTTTCAGTCTTCTACGATCAAAATTTTTTTTTGTGGGGTCGCGTCCCCCCTTACGGGGTGACGCAGAGGAACGTAATCTCGTCTCAGATGAGATTACGTCATCAATATAACTCACATCGCAAATTTCATTCCGATACGTTAAGCCTAACCTGGTTTTCAGGACGAATTTGACCTTGGCGCTAAGGGGGCAGCACCCCCTTAGGGGTGACCTAGGGTCACCAAAAAACTCGTCTGTGATCAGTTTTAATCCAACCACATGACCATATACCAAATTTCAGACCGAAAGCCCTTTCCTTCATATAAAAAGGGTGTATGTGTATGTGTATGCGCACGCGCGCGTAATAAAAAAATAATACAAACAAACACAGACAAACCTTCGGTTTGTCTGTTTGTCGGATTGATAGCCCTTCGGGCTATCAATCCTCCATATAACCCTAATATATCTCTATTCATTTATATAGAAAAAAAGTGTTGGTGCGGGACTGGTCCTATTACTACTCAATGTGTGTGAGTTTTTTCAATGGTGTAAAGAAGTAATAGAAGTAAGCATTTTGGGGACGGGGTAATTAGAAGGAAGTAGTTTTTAGGTAGAATGGGAAAGAAATGAGAAATGGTAAGTCAGCAGATTTATAGGGAATTACTGGTGAAATGATCAAGAATGAAGGTGCTATTGTGATTGACTGGATATAAAAGTTGCGCAACAAAGCGTTTGTGGAGAGTGTAGTTTCGGAGAACTATATGAAAGGTAATGTGTAATGGTAAGTTTGATATGGGGAAATGGAGAAATTATAGGGTAATTAGTTTATTAATCATTGTAGGGAAAATAAATTCTGGTCATTTGGTTGACATTATAGGTCGATTGATTTAGAGGTTGATTGTTGAAGAACAAGGTGCATTTAGAAGTGGTAGAGAATGAATGTGTAGATCAAATTTTTACATTGAAGCAAATAAGTGAGAAAATGAGAAGGAAAAAAGAAACTTTATTTAAATTTTATGGACTTGTAATAGGCGTATGACAGGATTATTAGTGAAGCTCTTTGGCAGGTGTTAATGATATATGGTGTTAGTGGTAGACTTTTGAATGGAATTGATGGTATGTATGATGACAGTAATGCGTGTGCAAGAATAAATGGAGTGGACGGTGAGGGGTTTAATATTAATAGAGGAGTGAGGCAAAGAGGTGTTACGTCTCTTTGGTTATTTAATTTATATATGGATGGAGTGATGAAAGAATTTAAGATAGGGGTGACAAGGAAGGGTGTTAGACTGATGGAGAATGAAAGAGAGAGTGGAGAGTGCTTTGCTTACTGTATGCTGATGATTTGGTTTTCTGTTTTGAATCAGAAGAAAGTTTGAGAAGTTTGGTAGAAAGGTTTGGCAGGGTTTGTAAAAAGAGGAATTTGATAGTAAATTTAGGAACATAGTGATCATGGTAGGTGAGGAGAGTTTACAGCTTGAAATCATGTTGGGTAGTTGGAAACTGGAACAGGTATCTGAGTTTAAATATTTAGGCTATATATTGGAGGAAAAGGAAACGGATGATGCTGTCTGTAATAGAAAGTTTGTGAGTGGTGGGAAGGTAGATAGTGAAGTTAAATCTTTGGTGAATGCAAAGGGACTAAGTCTTGAGTGAGTTAGGTTTCTCTATGAGGGTAGCTTGCTACCACTTTATTGAATATTAGCTAAAACCTACAGGGTGGAATAAAAGGTGCAGTCTGTTCGATTGAATAACTCTTAAGGGCTTATTAGGAGGGAGAAAAATTGATGAAATGAAGGAAATGAACATTTAACAGATGGGGAGTGTGACGAAAGGTATGAATTAGAGAATAAATGAGGGTGTATTAAGGTTGTTTTGATCATATGGAAAGGGATGTATTAATAGTCAGTTGGTTGGCGGGTATAATAAAGAGGTCAGGGTATTGGGGAAGCGATCGACTGCAATGACCAAAGAAAAAGTGGATTAAATTAATAAAAGAATATTGAAAGGAAAATAAATGTGAAATTAGTCTGAGAAGATTTGAGCATCATAGATATTTCTCCAGCAGTTTTTGTAAAGGGACATGGTTGCGGGTAATGTCCGCGGAGGAATGAACCCTGGCCATTGATGAGATGCCATAGTGGGTGACTGCCACGGTGTGTGAAACTTCTAAAACAATCGTATTCTTGATCGGTGAGTAAAAGTCGGTCAGAATTTACTTTTTTTTTTTTTTTCTTTTTTTTTTTTTTTATTTTTTTTTTTTTTGTGTTTTTTTTTTTTTTTTTTTTTATAATTGAAGCAAGGTTTTTAAAAAAAATGACTTGACTTTAAAAAAAAAAATAGACCCGCAAAGTATAAAATAATTCCTGAACAACATTGAAATTGCTTCGGTCTCAAAATTAGCGTATTCTTATGTATTTCCACCTGCTGAATTCAAAAATCACCATAAAAATAATCGATTAACTCTTGCTTTGAATACACAGTGACATGTAATTTTTTAGAGTCTACATTTGTAGTATGAGGGAAATTTTGTTTTTGGGAGTTGTCACACCTCTCAATTGACATAACATAACGTTCCCCAGATGTTTGTAAGTTATAAACATAATAACTGGTAATGTGAATGTGAGTTTCATATTGTTTTATTTGTTTTTGTTTTTTGGGAGTTGTCACACCTCTCAACTGACATAACATAATGTTCCACAGATGTTTGTAGGTTATAAACATAATAACTGGTAATGTGAATGTTGGTTTCATTTTGATTTTTTTTTGAGAAGTTCTGGTTTTGAGTGCTTTTGAAGTGTAAAATTTATTATAAAAATGTATAAATTTAGTGAACAATTTTTGTTACATATGGTTTGGCGGGAGCCTACAAACCATACAAATGACTGCTACTTCTGCTTGACTCCATCTATAAAAGCAGGATTGTCAAGGAAGAAAAGTGGAACAGTTGAATACCCGAATCTTCCATCTGCTATTCGACCTATTCCACATTCAGATAGTCTATAAATTCCTACTCAACCTCAACATTATAGGCTTGAAGTATAAAATGAAGACAGTGTGGAAGAAGAAAACCCAACAAGCCTTCCACATCCTGTGACCCAGATTTTGAGATAAACGATGATACACCGCACCCACTGAGTCAAGCGGAACTGAGTGATCTCATTCGAGGCCTTGAATTGTCAAAGGAAAATGCCAAACTTTAAGGGTCAAGATTAAAGCAATGGAATCTTCTTCAACGTGATGCCAGGGTCTCACAGTACAGAGAACGTCAGAGGGATCTGTTTCCCTTTTTTGAGAAGAGAAAAAAGACAA
>JABUQX010067451.1:27500-35000 GCA_015478945.1 Trachelipus rathkii
GAAAAGAGAAAAAGGGCAACCAACGCCTCTATATGTATTTCTCTCAATACTAGAGAAAAGTAAAGATATAATATATTTCCCGTATGGTTGATATCGTTGAGCTTAATTGAGCTTAAAAACACAAAATTCTGGTGCTCTAGACTCGGTATTGTACATCACCTTTACCTAAGCTACGTTAGAGTCCATTCACCAGAATAGAACTCTAGTTAATTTCAAACACCTGGCCCTCCATACCCTCCTACCCTTCATGAATCTATGCTTGCATATAACATTTGCACGGCTTTAAGATATGTGAATGAAGTGTCTTATGTTTGATGTTTATTGTTAACTTTCGAAGATTCAAAAAGTATATTTTTTCTTTAAGTCTTCTTTGTTTTCTTCTAAACTCCTCTCTTTTTCTATAATCTTATTATCATAGCATTTTGTATATATAGTATTAAACTCATTATATTTATTAGTTACATTTTGCATATCTAAAATATTTTGTTTTACTCAAAAATTTTATTACTTTAATTACTCTTTTCTTTCTTTTCGACATCTGAATATATAGATAAATCTAATGCATATTTACATAAGCTCCCTGATACTAAGCAGTAAATCAGTATCGGCGCTCCGATTACCACATTAGTCATCATAAAACCACTCATCCATAACCCTCCAGTCTGGCACTATCGGCCCTTATTGAGTATCAGTGCCTGCATGACTCTAATTGATCTAAATGAACTCCTATTGTTCCACTTTATGAATTGTTTCAAGTCATTTGGGTGGAACAATATTAAACTGGGACATATTTATGTGTGTGTGTTTATAAAATTACTTTTTATTTACTGGTGTAGATTAATTACGTATATAAAGAACCTTTATTTTTATATATTTGTTTCTAATTTTCTTTATTGGCTTTAATATATTATAATTATGTCGGTGATTTTTTTACTCTTATTATAAAACCTCTCTAATTCTTTCTACACTCGTTTTACGATGATATAATATCATTAAAAAAATTTGCAATATTTATACATACGCTTTAAATAAAGTCAGATAAATCAAGTAAATCTAGTTAAATCAATACTGCTACCTACTCTAGTACATACATACTCCTTAAAACCTATATATACATATTCCATGATTATTGTAATTCAAATCAATTTTGTATAATATATATACCTATATTATATATATAACTACAAATACTTTTATTTATATTTTGCAGTTGTTTATCTTTTAAATCTTTCAATTCGGTTTTTTTAAGATCTTTATCACAAAAATAAATATATATTTATTGTTTAAAATTATATAATTATATATTATAATAATTTTAGATATCTTTTCTTTCACTAATATAATATTTATTCATTTTTATATGTTATTATAATTAAACTTTAAATAAAATATTGTAGCATATTTTATCATACCTTAAAAGCAAGTAAATCATGTAATATCTAAAACTGCCCTCCATACCCTCCTACCTTCATATATATATATAATACCATTAATCTATATAGGATTCTAATGATCCTATATTGATACTATTGTATTCAATATCATATTTTTGTATATGTTACATAACACAAAACTTATTATTTATTTTATGTTTTTTTTTCTCACTCCACTCACTTTAAACTATGAAAACGTATTATTTCATGCGTAACTTTAATATTTATATTTTAGGTTTTAATTTTAGCTTTTAATTTACACAATTTTATGAAATATACTAATATAATTTAATTATCTTTATTTAATAGTTTAAATTAAAACTTTTAAAAAATATAATTTTGCATATTTAACTATTAGATACCTTAATAGACAGTAGTAATGATACCATAAATCTTAACACTGCACCCGTCCATACCCTCATGAGACCCTTCCCTGTGATCTTTTTGATATAAATTAATTCTACTTGATCTATGTGTAGAGTATATTCTATATATATATTGAAATTATCATTACAATATTATTATTTGGTATAAACATAACACAAATAAACTCATTTATTGTGTACTGTAGTTGGTTGTTTTGTTTCTTTAAAATAATAATTATTATTACTTAGTTTTTACTAAAAAATTTATTATTCTTTATTATGTTTTTTTATGTTTATAAAAAAAATTTGCATATATTTATATAACATTAACCTCATAAAGCAGTAATAATCGTAAATCAGTAAATATCTGAATACTGCCCCTCCATACCTACTCTAAAAATATATATATATATATATAGTATATATATATATTATAGTATACCCTTTACATTGAATCTATTGATAACAATTGATCTATATATTGAATCAAGTCATATTTTTGTAATAACAAAATCATCAAAATCATATATTATTATTAATTTTATTTTTAGTTTATTGTTTTCTTATCATTATTTGTGATATGTGGCACCATAAAAAAGATATTATAATTTTATTTTGTATTTAATTGTTTAAATATTTGTTTTTACTAAAAAATATTTTATTCTTTTATGTTTATAACTTAAATTAAAATTTTATTTGCCATATTTTTATAAACATTAACTCATTATAAGCATATAAATCAGTAAATCTAGTATAATAATCAAACTGCCTCACTATCCTATATATAACCATTAATCCTCATTAACCCTTCCATTATCTATATTTAATGAGAATATTATATTATCTATATGATCTATATGTTCAAAATCATAAATATAATATTTTGTATAAACTTAACACAAACTTTATTATTTTATTTTAGAGTTTTCGATATTCTTTTATAACTTTTACTGAGTATTTTTAAACTAAAAAATTTATTCTTTTTATGTTTATAACTTAAAAAATTTGCAATATTTACATACCTTAAAGCCAGTAAATCAGTAAAATCCAAACTGCCCCTCCATACCCTCCATACCTTCTGTGATCTATTGATCATTGATCTATTGATCTATTAATTGATATCACAAATCAATATTTATAATTATGTTATAACATACCGCTTGCGGCTATTTTAGTTAATTTTTTTGGGTAGATTACTATAAACATTTGTTTTTAATAAGGAATAAGATATGAGGTGAGCTTATTCCTCTGCTTCTCAAAATATCTTTGTTTCTATCGTAAAATATGTACTTCCTCTTTTCTTCACTGTTGTATGGGTTAGTAGTATATGACTAGTCATATAAAAAAAAAAAAATATTAACTATATTATATCATAACCTTCACAAAGTGCAGTAAATTTCTATTAAAATCAGAAATTCATAAACTGAGCCTCTCTACTAAATATACCCTCATTAATATATATCCAGTACTTCTAGTGTTCTTAATTGTGAATCTTTGATCCAAGTCATATTTTGGGTTATTAAACTAATAACACAAAAACTTTTTATATTATTTTATTGAGAATTTGTTATTCATTTAAACATTATTGTTATAAACATAACACTAAATAAACATTTATTATTTATCTTTTGCTCTTATATATGTTTAAAATATTTAATGTTTTACTTTAAAATTTAATTTCTTTTTAGTATTATGTTTTATATTAATACTTAAAATTGTTTTTTATTGCATATTTATTACTATACCTTAAAAGCTAAGTATAATCAGTAAATCTAAGTTATATATCAAACTGCTACCTTCACCAGAAAACACAATTCACAAAACCATTACTGTGATCTATTATCTATATTGATCTATTTGAAATTCAAGTCATATTTTGTATAAACATAACTTAAAAATAAGTTCTTTATCATGATTAATGATAAAATTATGTTTCATTTATAATATGATTATTTTTTTACCTAAAAAAAAATTTAATTTATTTATTTGCTTTATAACTTAAAAAAAATATTTAGCTCACATTTTATACATACCTATTTAAAAAGCGTAATAATCATTATTAAAATCTAAGTAAATATCAACTGCCCTTACTACTATAATATCCACTCATACTCCTTTAACTTGTGATCTATTATGATCTATATGGTCTCATATAATTAGATTAACTATAATTGATTCAATAGTTCATAATTTTGTATAAACATTAACACAAAAAGCTTTTATTTATTTTGTTTTGTTTCCTTTAAACATTATGTTTTTAACTATAAAAATTTATTTATTTTGTTTAATTTTGCTTTTAAATTTGTTTTTACTAAAAATTTAATCTTTTTATGTTTATTGCTTTAAAAAATTTACATTTTTACATACTTAAAGCAGTAAATCATAAATCAGTAAAATCAAATTGGCCTCAGTACTCTCTCCTACCCTTCCATGATCTTTTGATCTATTGATTCACGTCATATTTTTTGTATAACTAACACAAAATTTTATTTAATTTTGTTTTGTTTTCTTTAAAACTTTTTCGTTTTTTATCTAAAAAAATTTTATTCTTTTATGTTTATAAACTTAAAAAATTTGCATTTTTACATACCTTAAAGCCAAGTAATCAGTAATCAGTAAATCAACTGCCCTCCATATCCCTCCTACCCTTCTGTGATCTATTGATCTATTGACTAATTGATATTTTATTCATGTCATATTTGTATAACATAACACAAAACTTTTATTATTTTTTGTTTTGTTTCTTTTAAACTTTTCGTTTTTACTAAAAAAATTTATTGTTTTTGCTTATTCTGTTTAAAATATTTTGTTTTAATTAAAATTTCTTTCTTTTTATATTATAACTTAAAAATTTCATTTTTTTAACATACTTAAAGCAGTAAATCAGTAAATCAGTAAATAAACTGTATCCAGCCTACCCTCCTCACCCTTACATGATCTATTGATCTATTGATCTATTGATACTATTGATCTATTGATTCATAGTACCTTTTTGTTAACCTAACATAAATAATTCTTTGCTGTGGCTGTTGTTGTTGTTGTGTTGTTGTGTTGCTGTTAAATATATCATACGTTCAAGTTAAATGAAAATATACAACACTTTTTCAAACATATCTAAAATATTAATGTTAATTTTACATTATCATTGTAATATTGAAAACTAAACAAAAATACATATCATCCTAGCCCAACTGACATACAGCATTCGTTAACAAGGTAACTAAAATTAAAAGTTTCAACTTACCAGCAGAAGATGCATACGTATATGGTGCTGTACTAATGGAAACAATTCACTAAAAATGTTTTAATTAAGACTATTATTATTATTATGTATTATTATTGATTATTATTACACCATCAACTAATAAAGTCATGTGATCAGTAAGTTAGTACGATGATTGTATGGCTAGTGCATTAAGTAAAGTGTCTATATTTATTGTGTGTGTGTGTGTGTGTGTGTGTGTGTGTGTGTGTGTGTGTGTGTGTGTGTGTGTGCGTGTGTGTATTTGGTGTGTGTGTGTATCTTAGAGCCTTCATATGCATAAACTAGTTGATATAATAACAATCATTAAAAAATAATATTAAAATAAATATTGAAATTATAAGGATAATACGAATTATATATTAATAATAATAATTAATAATAATATTTTGAGCGCTTGTGTGTATAGTAAGATTGAGATTGCTATGCCATCTTCTGCTGGTAAGTTGAAACCTCTAAATTTAGTTACCTTGTTAACGAATGCTGTATGTCAGTTGGCTAGGATGATATGTATTTTTGTTTAGTTTTTAATATTACAATGTTATGTAAAATTAACAATAATATTTTAGAGATAGTTTGAAAAAGTGTTGTACATTTTCATTTAACTTGAACGTATTGATATATTTAAACAGCAACAACAACACAACAACAACAACAGCCACAGCAAAAGAATTTATTTTTCTGTTATGTTATACAAAAGATACTTGAATCAATAGATTATAACATCTAATAGATCAATAGATCAGGATAGATCATGTAAGGGTAGGAGGGTAGGTTGGATACAGTTTGATTTACTGATTTACTGATTTACTGCTTTAGGGTATGTAAAAATGGAACAATTTTTTTAAGTATAAACATAAAAAGAAAGAAATTTTAATTAAAAAAATGACTTGAAACAAATTAAGCAAAAATAAATAAATTTTTTAGTGAAAAACGAAAAAGTTTTAAAGAAACAAAACAAAAATACAATTAAAATTTTGTGTTAATTTATGTATGTCAAAATATGACTTTGATAATAGATCAATAGATCAAATGATCAAGTTTAATAGATCAATAGATCACAGAAGGGTCGGAGGGTATGAAGGTGCAGTTTGATTTACGGATTTACTGCTTTAAGGTATGTAAAAATGCAAAATTTTTAAGTTATAAACATAAAAGGAATAAATTTTTTTTAGTAAAAAACGAAAAGTATAAAGAAACAAAACAAAATAAATAAAAGTTTTTGTGTTATGTTATACAAAATATGACTTGAATCAGTATATATAGATCAATAGATCAGAGTAGATCAATAGATCATGGAAGGGTAGGAGGGTATGGAGGGCTAGTTTGATTTACTGAATTTACTGATTTAAAGGTATGTAAAAATGCAAATTTTTTACGTTTTTATCAACATAAAAAAGAATAAAATTTTTTATAAAAACAAAAAATTTAGAGCAGGACGAAACGAAAAGAACATATGATTTTTTTAAGTAAAACAATAAGTTTTAAAGAACAAAACAAAATAAATAAAAGTTTTTGTGTTATGTTATACAAAATATGACTTGAATCAATAGATCAATAGATCAATAGATCAATAGATCAATAGATCACAGAAGGTTATGAGGTTATGGAGGGCAGTTTGATTTACTGATTTACTGATTTACTGCTTTAAGGTATGTAAAAATGCAAAATTTTTTTTAAGTTATAAGCAAAAATAAATAATTTTTTTTAGTAAAAACGAAAAGTTTAAAGAAACAAAACAAAATAAATAAAAGTTTTTGTGTTATGTTATACAAAATATGACTTGAATCAATAGATCAATAGATCACAGAAGGGTATGAGGGTATGGAGGGCAGTTTGATTTACTGATTTACTGCTTTAAGGTATGTAAATATGCAAATTTTTTTTAAGTTATAAACATAAAAAGAATAAATTTTTTTAGTAAAAACAAAATATTTAAACGGAATAAGCAAAAATAAATAAAAGTTTTTGTGTTATGTTATACGAAATGTTTAAAGAAACAAAACAAAATGCAATAAAATAAATATTTTTTCTATACAAAATTATGACTTGAATCAATAGATCAATAGATCAATAGAACACAGAAGGGTATGAGGGTATGGAGGGCAGTTTGATTTACTGATTTACTGATTTACTGCTTTAAGGTATGTAAATATGCAAATTTTTTTTAAGTTATAAACATAAAAAGAATAAATTTTTTAGTAAAAACAAAATATTTAAAACAAATTAAACAAAATAAATAATTTTTTTAGTAAAAACAAAATGTTTAAAGAAACAAAACAAAATAAATAAAAGTTTTTGTGTTATGTTATACAAAATATGACTTGAATCAATAGATCAATAGATCAATAGATCAATAGATCACAGAAGGGTATGAGGGTATGGAGGGCAGTTTGATTTACTGATTTACTGCTTTAAGGTATGTAAATATGCAAATTTT
>JABUQX010067451.1:42500-50000 GCA_015478945.1 Trachelipus rathkii
CATATTTTGCTTATGGTATATATGACATTCCAGTGCCTAATGGTTCGCCTTTCTGTTCTGCTTTCATATCCACACTCATCCTCCAGAACAACATCTTAGAGACACCACCTTTTATCCAATTGCCATATGCACACACTTCAAGCCATTTTCGTGTTCTTCGAGACAGCATCTTACAGACATCCCTATCAGTATATTATCCCTTTTGTCTGGGGAGAAAAAAATTGTTCACAACGTATTGTTCTGCGTGTTATAAGAAGGCGGCTAAGAGGACGGTGGCAGTTAAGCTTTGGCTCCCACTGACCTACTTATTTTTTCCAGGGAATGCCTAAGTGATGCCTCAGAAAAGGGTCGTGAATCGCCCACATAGCGCCCTTCTATTTGTTCGGCGAATAATGTATTTAATCGTATGGGTAACAGTGGAAATGTCAGAGGAAATGGTTGAGAGAAAGACGAGAGAAGGTTATGATGTATTTTAGAAAGGGCAAATTTGATTTGCTCGCTGTGACTGAAACAAAGATGAAAAGGAAACGGTGAAAATGAGTGGGTGGTGGGTGTGAAAAATGTTTTTGTGTTGGTGTTGAAAGGAATGAGAGGGGGATAAGAGGAATTTACAATTCTGATGAGTGACTTGTGGTATGAGAGCTATTATAGATTTTGTTTGTGTATGAGTACTAGAATTTAAGTTTGAAAAGGTCGAAATTTGTGTGGTTTGCCACATATGTCATCTTGAGGTGTAATGTGAAAGAGAGTTGCGATTTTCTGGGATACTCTGAATGATGTTTTGGATGGGGTGAGTTGGAGATTCAGTTCATATGCCACATATCTGCCCACCCCAAATGTTTTTTTTGGTTTTTTTTTTTTTTTTTTTTAACAAGTTGGGAGTTCCCAACTCACGGCAAGCCTATTCAAGGAGGGGTGTGTACGCTCAAAAGATCACCTTCTAGCGCAAAATTATTGCATATAGCACAGACGCGGCTTTAAAGTGAGGAGATTAAATTCAGCAAGGAAACACAGAAGATGGAAGGAGAATTCCACAGAACCAGAGGTGGTGGTAAAGAAGGAAGCACCATAGCAAACTAGCCTAGAGTTACCAATGTCAACACAAACTCGTGCGCAGATTACAGCACCCCTGTGTGCTACGAGGTGTCGTAAAAGGTGGTGGTACACGAGTGACAAAGTTCCTCGAGCACCTGCCGTGGCGGTATCTATAGGTTAGAAGATAATGCACCAACATCGCGCCGCAAGAATAGAGGGTCAAGTGAAACTGAAAAGTACAGAAGCAGTTTATAGTAAAGGGCTTTTTGACGCTTTGACTCGGACCCTGTCCAAAGCCGGGTGAAAACAAGAGCCCCAGAGCCCTCCCAGATATGAAGAGCAGTACTCCATACATGGGCGAATGAGACCCCTTGTATAGTCTGGAGCAACTGAGAAGAGAAAAAAATAGTCTCGCAGTCTAAACAGAGCTTCCAGTTTCTTTGAGGCGCCCTCAGCAAGCCGTTGTGATGTGAGGTTCAAAGACATTTTTTGTTTATGTTTAAGGCCCAAGGATGTTTATTATTGTCAAAAGAGAGAGCGAGAGAACCGTCCGAAAGAGATCGAATCCATTCTGGAAATTCTATCGCAGATCAGGCGAGAATAGAATCGGAAAGAATTAAAGACGAGAAGTCAATTCTAGAAGTAGAAAGAAGGAGCAGAATTGTTATGAGTTGAAAAATGAAGGGTCGAATCATCAGCATATGAGTGGATAGAGTTAGAGATGCAGGTGAGAAGATCATTAAATGAAAAGTAAGAATAAAGTGGGAGATAAGACAGAACCCTGAGGAAACCACCACTATTGACAGAAAAAGGAAGAAGTCGCCCCATTCAACAACAGCCCACATTGAGCGATTTGAAAGAAAAGCTAGACATAAGGAAGGCAAAGAGAAGGAGGAAACCAAAAGGAGGGGAGCTTGGATGAGCAGTGACGCGTGCCATACTCCGGTCAATGCTTTTGGATTGTTTTTTCAAGCGCCAATCAACGCAAGTCTCCCGTAGTTCCTAAGAGCGAAAACCCATAAATCGGTTAGATAGGAAAGTATAATCGCCAAGTAGACCTCTTGGAATGCGATGAAAGCCGTACTGGGCGATCGGAAGAGTTTCAGATGATCTAAGAAGTGTGAGAGTTGAGACGGGTTCAAAGATCTTAGATAGAATACAAGTGAGAGCTATAGGGGCGATAGTTAGAAGGATTCAGAGCGGCTTCCTTTTTTCGCAATAGGTTGGACATGTGAGAAGCTTCCAACACTTGAGGGAAAGTGCTAGTATTGAGAGCGATAGGAGAGTAATAGTTGAACGAGGGGCGGGGATTGCACGGAAGCACACTTCCTCAAAACTCGGGAGGAATATTCCATCCGCGGGCCCACCGCTTCCTAACGTTGCAATTAGATTTCAGGTACCATGCACCCGATTAAATTTGTAATCAACAAGGCAAAGGCATATGGACCTGAGAGGAGAAGGAGTAAGAAGAGGAATGTCAGAATCGTCCAGGGTTGAGTTAGAGGGAAATAGGATGCCGAAGAGATTGGCGGTTTTTCAGTTGGAGAAATTAGCAACAGAACCTACAGATCGAATAAGAGGAGGAAAGGTAGATTTACAAAATTGCTAGAGATGTTTTGGCAAGAGTCCCAGAAAGATTTGTCATGTAGGAGAAACCAGAGGGATAAGCGCACTTTCATTTGTGAAGCTCGCTTGCTCGTCGAAGAGCATCCCTGCAACGATTTTCTAGGTGAATGAAAATTAGCGAAAGTTGATAGGAAAACGAGAATTTTTTCCACCCGATACGCACTGTCTCTACCTGAATGGCCAGAAAACAAGCACGATCGAACATGGATTTAATGGAGGAGAGAAAGATTTAGTTATAGAAGGAATGAATGTGTTCATTCCATCAACGATTACAGCCTCCCTCCTTATCTTTTAAATCTGGTTATACATCCATCATTATTCCTTACTGAGGTAGCAATTTGTTATCATCTTCAAACTTGGAAACCTTACATTTAAGTCCTTGGCGTCTAAATATTATATACATATATGAGGAACAGCCACTTGACCTAGGAATCGCTACGGACACACAAACATGTCTCCTCTCATTCCCATTAATAAATACTTTTCATTTTCATTGGGATTAACTATTATTATCATTATTATTATTATTATCATTAGTTTTTTTAATTATTATTATTTTAGATATTTAATTATTTATTACTTATTATTATTATTATTTTATTTATTATTATTATTATTAATTATCTATTAAAACTTCCGTTTTAATGTGCTTTAATCCCCTTTTCAGAGGGTAACACGGGGGAACTAAAGGAAAATTGAACTTTAAAGGCCAAGCTTTCTCCATAAGCATCTACCACCAAGCAGTGTTTGCCGTCGAGTTTTTTCGTTTGCTCCCTGGAAGATAAACCCTCCAGACTGCTAGCGTCGAGGATTGAAACCAGCGTCTCTCGCAATTAGAGTCGGCGGGAGTCAATCTCCTTCACCCACGAGGCGTTCTTATTATTATTATTATTATTAATGTAATTATTATTATTATTATTATTTATTATTAATTATTATTATTATTATTATATTAATGTATTATTATTTATTATTATTTAATTATCATTATATTATTAATTATTATTATGAGACTTAAGGAATCAAAATTTTGATCACATAAATAATTTCGGGGGTACCCCTTGACCTCCCCTGTCTACAGCCTTGTATTAATTGATATTATATATATATATTAGTATACTATATATATAGTATATATATATATATTATTAAATATATATATTATATATTATATATATATATAGTATATATTATATATATATATATACTATTAATATTAATTATGGAACGATTAATCGTCATCGTCATCGTCATCGCAAAAAATCGGCATATTTTTTTTTACTAAAAATCGTCCATCGTTCATCGTCATCTGGTCAATTTTTCGCCGATTATTTTGCCGATTAATAGAACAAATATTAAGAATTTTTGATAATTATTTAAACTAATAATATGGATTCGATTATATGAAAAATAACGCCAAATAATAATGAAATAATACAAATAATTAATAATAATAATTAACAATAATAATAATATTTTATATATATAGTATATATATAGTGATTAGTGATATATATATTAAAATATTATATATGATATATATATATATATATATATATATATATATTATATATATATATATAATTATATATATTTATATATATATATATATATTACCCATTTTGCTTATGGTATGTATGACATTCCAGTGCCTAATGGCTCGCTTTTCTGTTATGCGTTCATATCCACACTCATCCCCCAGACAACATATCATATACACATACTTATATCCACCCCTCTTCTCTCGACAACATCTTACAGACATCCCTATCCCTTAATATCCATACGTGTAGGGAGAAAATTTGCCCACAATCGTACCCTGCAATGTCGTAGAAGGCTTACTAAGGGATGGTGTAGTTAGGTTGGCTTGCTATACTACCACTTATCTTTTGCCAGGAATGCTAAATGCATGCCCGGAAAGGTCGTGATCGCAGTAGAGAACGCCCTTCTATCCTTTCGGCGAAGAATGTATGAATTCGCATCTGGTATGAAATGTCAGAGGAAATAAATGTTGAGGAGATGAGGAGAGAGGTGATGATGTATTTAAGAAAGGGCAAATTTTGATTTGCTCCCTGTAACTGAAACAAAGATGCAAGGAAACGGTGAAATAGTGGTGTGGTGTGGTGGTGAAATGGTGTTTGTGGTTGCTGTGGAAAGGGAATGAGGGGGATAGAAGGAATTTGCAATTCTGATGAGTGAGCTTTGGTAGAGAGCTATGGGTAGATTGTTGTGTGGGTGTGAGCTACTGCGATTTTTTGAAAATGAAGCTTAAGTTCGAAAAAATCGGTCAAAATTTGTGTGGTTTGCCGACTAATGAATCCAGCTGAAGGTCATGTTGAACCAGAAGTAACTGATTTTCATGGGTATCTGAATGATGTTTGTGGATGGGGGAATAGGAGATTCAGTTCATTTGCCACATATCTGCCCATTCAAGGATTTTTTTTTTTTTACAGTTGTCACCACCACTCACGGGCAGAGCCCTATTCAAGGAGGGGGTGTAGTAACTCTCAAAGTTCACCCTCTAGCTGCAAATTGCGCATATGAAGCACAGACGCAGGCTTATAAAGTGAGGAGGTTAAACTTCAGTAGGAAATCCAGAAGATGGAAGAGAATTCCAAAATAGAGGTGGTGGGAAAGAAGGAAGCACCACACAGCGAACTAGCCTGAGTTACCAATGTCAAACACAGTAATCCGTGCGCAGAACAGTACCTTTTTTGTGCTACGCAGGCTTCGTAAGGTGGTGGTACGCCGACTGATAAGTTCCCTCGAGCAGTTGCCGCTGCGGTATCCGATACCTATAGAAATGAGATAAAGCACCAACATCGCTCGCAAAGATAGAGGGTCAAGTGAACTGGAAAGTACAGACAGTTTAATAAGCCTTTTTGCCGCTGACTGACCACTATGCCAAAGCCGGTGAAACCTGAAGGCCCCCCCCCGATATGAGTGCAGTACTCCATACAAGGGCGGATGAGACCTTTGTATAGCGAGCAACTTGAGACAGGGGAAAGTCTCACAGTCTATAACGAACTTCCAGTTCTTTGAGGCCGCCTTCCACGCGTTGGTGATGGTGAGGGTTTCCAAAAGAACATTTTTTTGTTCTGTTAAGGCCAAGGATTTATATTTGTCCAACAGGAGAGACGACAGAACCGTCGAAAGAGAAAGAAAGTTGTAGACAGGTATTTGGAGAAGAGATTTGTTAAAAGTTTGGGCTTTTAAAGAATTGAATTTCACAATATTATTTCTATCCATCAGCGAAGATAAAAATCGGAAAGATTAAGACGAGAGGCAATTCAGAGAAAGTGGAGTAGATTGATATGAGTTGAAGAATGAGGGTCGAGTCATCGGAATACGATGGATAGAGTTAAGAGGTTGCAAGGTGAGAAGATCATTTAATGAAAAGCAGGAATAAAGTAGGGGTATGATAAAGACAGAACCCCTGAGGACACCACTATTGACAGAAAAGAGAGAAGAAGTCGCCCCATCCACAACAGCCGATATTGAGCGTTTTGAAAAAAAAGCTAGATATAAGTAAGCAAAGAGAGGAGAACCCAAAGGAGGGGGAGCTTGGAGAGCAGTGAACCGTGCCTACTCGGTTAAATGCTTTGTATATGTCAAGCGCACCACCAAGTCTCCCCGTAGTTTCTTAAGGAGCGGAAAACCATAAAATCGGTTAGATAGGAAATGGTATATCGCCAGTAAGACTTTCGTGCACGAGAGCCGATAACTGCAGATCCGGAGTGAGTTTTCCAGATGAATCTTGAAGTGGTTAAGAAGGGTTTCAAAGATCTTAAGAAAAAAAATAGAAAAAGTAAGAAGCTAACCAGGGCGATAGTTAGAGGATCTAGAGCGGCTTCCTTTTTTCCGGAATAGGTTGGAACATGTGAGAGCTTCCAACACTGAGGGAGGGAAAGGGCTAGTATTGAGACATAGAGAATATAGTTTTGAGGCGAGAGGCCCGAAGAGATTTTAGCCCTTTTCATTGGAGATTAGCAACACAATGATCAGACCCGAATAAGAGGAGGAAAGGCAGATTTACAGAAGTTGCTAGAGCATGAAATATTTGTCAGTAGGAGACCAAGGAGGTTTAGCGCACTTTCCTTTGAATGGAAAGCCAGCCTTTGCTCGTCGAAAAGTATCCCTGCAACTATTTCCAGCTGAATGAAATTAGGCGAGAGTGATAGGAGAGACGGAGAATTTTTCCACACCCCGACAGCCACCGTCTCTAGCCTGAATGGCCAGAGAATAAGCAAGATCGAACCAGGGATTATGAGGAAAGAAAGATTTAGTTTTAGAAGGAATGAATGAGGAAAGAAAAATTAGCTGAAGAATGAAACCTGCTCATCCCATCAACGATTACATGCTCCCTCCTTATCTTTTAATCTTTATACAGTCCATCATTTATTTCCTTATATGGAAGGTAGCCTAATTTTCTATCATCTGCAAACTTGGAAACCTCACATTTAAGTCCCGTGGTCTTAAATATTTTATACATGTATGAGGAACAGCAACTTGACCTAAGAAATTGTACGGACCACAAACAGGTCTCCTCATTTCCATTAATGAATACTTTTCATTTTAATTGATTAACTATTATTATTATTATTAATTATCATTATTATTATTATTATTATTATTATTATTATTTTACTTATTTTATATTATTATTATTTTATATTTATTATTATTATTATTATTATTATTATTAATTAATTATTATTATTATTATTATTATTCGAGACTTAAGGAATCAAAAATTTTGATCGCTAAAATAATTTTGGGAGGTTGAACCCCTGACCCTCCTGTCTACAGCCTTTTATATTCATAATCATATATATATAT
>JABUQX010067452.1:0-5000 GCA_015478945.1 Trachelipus rathkii
CTAGATATATATGCACGACATTCTTATACAGAGATAGAGCAATATAAAGACGAGATTCAGCAGGTTGAATTTTTAAATAAACGCATCCTATAATTATAAACACGGAACAAATTGAATGACGAATGAGTTTACAACATCGATTATCTGGCTCGGGCCAAGTTACTCCATTCTCATCGGATAAAATAATAATAATAATAATTAATAATAATAATAAAATAATATATAAATAATAATAATAATAATAATAATAATAATAAAAATTATAATAATAATAATAATGAGTAATAATAATAATAATAATATAATAATAATAATGAATAATATAATAATTCGAGATAATAATAATAGGTCATTCAGAATAATAATAAAATAACTTCATAAACACTTACCTAGCAAATACTTACATTCCACTCATTCTATTCTGTTAATTATTATTTTATTTTAGTTTTTTTTTTTGTCTACTGTTTTAAAACAAATCTTTTATGTATTTTTAATTAAGTATTGTTATTTTCCCATTTCATGTAACATATGCGTTATTGCTCACTTAGAAACAGATCTGTGTTTAAGCAGCAAGCGTCATACGTCTGTTAAGTATTTTTGTTTATTTATTGCGTTTGATGTGTCCCCTGTCAATGTGACATAAGAGTTTGCTTCACTTAGCAGACAGAACTTCTTCATATCTCTATAAGCATCAACCGTCGTCGAGAGCCTACATAAGTGTAGGAATGCCCAAATTTGTTTTTCGGATATTTTTCCTATTCAGTGTGATTGGATTATAGTATCACCGTCTTAGAACCGGACATATGTTTCCTTAAAGCGGTTGAACATCAAAGTTAATTATTATACAACTAAGCGCCTACGTAGTCGATCGAGTGATAACACACCTTCTTTGAAGGTATACGTCCAAGCCATGCATATCAACCTATTATAAGCCGGATTCTTTTAACGAGGCCATTTTTAAAATCATTTACTAAATGATGTTCAATTCTCCTAAGTTAGCGTTAAATACCAATCCAGGTTAACAACTATTCATCTAGTAATTGAATAAAGTAAAAATGAGTGGTATTTAATTGAAGTTCAGAGACCCCAATTTTATTAAGTGTTTATCAAAGCTTTTCTTGAATAAACTCGATGTTGCCCCGTGCTGTTCACCTATTTCATAGAAAGACTCTCTCCCCGCTTCTCATTCACATCGTAATTGAGAAATTCTTTTGGCTATATTCGGTTTTGAAATCGTTTATGCATAAAGTCTATATGTCCATCTACTTCGTGTTAAACACCATTCTCACCTTAAAATCCCATATTAAAAGAATTCCCTGTAGGATGAAGACCAGAACCAGAAAATCCCGAACTAATAATGAATTAATAATCCAATCAGTACTCCATAGTAATGACACCATCTTCTGAATTCGATAGATATTGGGACAACATAATATGCTATTAATAATAACATAATAATAATAATATATAATATAATAATAACTCAATAAAATAAATAATAAATAATAAATCAATAATAAATAATAATATATAATAATTAATAAATGATATAATAATAATTAATAACTAATAATTATAATAATAAATTATAATTATAATTAGGTAAAGTAAATCTGATATTACTAATAATAGACAAAAAATACATTTAAACTTATTCAAAGTTATTTAAAATACTACTGATTAATATGCGATTTATTCAAAATAAAAAATAACATCGAAACATATCTCTCAACTCAACATCAATACAATTTGTATCCTTCACTTTTTTTCCCTTACATTAAGAATGAATAATTAATTTTTTTATTGAATTTTTTTTCGCTAAAAAAAAAAATAAAAAAATAAATATAATCTTTCAAAGAATTCTAGATATTGCCGGTAAACGGAGGTTTCCGTAATTCTACCTTGAAAATATTATTATTATCTATTATTATATTATTATTATTATTATTATTATTATTATTATTATTATTATTATTATTATATTATTATTATTATATTATTAATTATTATTATTATTATTATTATTATTATTATCTATTATTATTATTAATTATTTTAATTATTAATTAATATATTATTATTATTATTATTATTCGATATTTACTTTTATTCATTATTATTATTATTATTATTTCTTCATGACTCATGAGCATTATTCGAATTATCATTATGATGAGTAATTATTATTTTTTATTATTATATTATTAATTATTTATTATATTCTCTAAGCATTTATTACCCTCATTATTATTATTCATTTGTTAATAATCAGTTCAAATTAAACAGATCTATTTTATTATTATTCCATTAATTATTAATTTATTATATTATTATTTATTATTATTATTATTATTATAATTATTATATTATTGTATTATTATTATTCAATTATTATTATTATTATTATTAATTATTTATTCTTATTATTTTATTCTTATTAATTATTATTTTTATTACTTATTATTATTATATTATTAATTATTATTATTATTATTATTCATTATTATCCATATTATTTATTATCAATTATTTTTACTCATTATTATTATCATTATTAAATTTTTTTTGAATTGGTCCAAACTATTTCATTAACAGGATTATATTATTAATATTATTATTATTATTATTATTATTATTATCCTATTATTATTATCATTAATTATCTCATTATTATTAATTATTATTAATTATTATTATTATTGATTATTATTATTATTTTTTGAGAGAGAGAGAGAGAAGAGAGAAGAGAGAGAGAGTCAGAAGCAGAGAGAGAGAGAGAGAGAGAGAGAGAGAGGAGCACGACTCATGCAGAGAGAGAGAGAGAGAGATGACGAGCAGAAGAGAGAGAGACGGAGAATTAGTCTCCAACGTTTGATGATGTTGAAGATATAAATCTTTTTAAACTCTTATCAAAATGAAAGCTAATTTTTTCCGCCCCCATAAGGTACAAACTAACATTCCTGTGTTACCTAATCTCCTGACTGTATACCAAATCATTGAAATTTTATATTTTCCGCAGTTACTTAAAATTTAATATACTTGTAATCTTTATTTAATTACGAAAAAATTTGATTGTTTTTTTAAAATTGCAAAATACACCTAATACCTGCTTTCCTGCTGTGAAATGCAAATTATGACCTTAAACTGAACCATTACCATAATTCAAAGTCTTGTTCACCACTTTACTGAAGCTTCTTACATGTCGATTATCCTGCCACACTTTGCAAACATTACCCCACGCGTCATCCGCCCAGGCACGTTAAATCCGTTCATCTAGTCGACGTAATTATGGCTTTGGCACATACGCACGTCAGGACCAACGGATTAATCGCTCATAGTCCTGCACAAGACAGAAAATTTATAACTAACTCCACCGAAAGAAAGCTGAACTTATTTGTTATTCCACTATACCCTAAATAATGAACTCTTTCGTAAGAGATGTTTATAATACACGAAAATGCGAAAAAAAAATCAATAAAAAAAAAAAAAAAAAAAAAAAACACAAAAAAATGTATTCAAAGGCTTCTTCTTCTTTGCGTGGTCTTTCTTCTCTCTTTCTCTTCTTTTCTTCTCTGCTCTTCTTCTTCTTCCTTCCTGTCCTTCTTCTTCTTCCTTCTTCTTTCTTTTTTCTTCTTCTTCTTATTAATTATTATTCATTAGTTATTATTATTATTTATTATTACTTATCTCCTTATTATATTCATTACCTGTAATTCATTATCTATTATTATCTCATCTTATTAATTTATTATATTATTATTCCATTATTATTATTATTGTGTTATTTCACTGATCATTATTATTATTATTATTACTTATTCATTATTATTATTATTATTATTATTATTCATTATTATTATTATTTATTACTTATTATTATTATTATTATATATTATCATTATTATTATTATTATTATTATTATTATTATTATTAATATTATATTATTATTATTATTATTTACACGGAGCCGAAACCTCTCCTTTTGAGCCGGGCGCCCTCGGCAGCCTCCGAAGCCTCCCGAGCCTGGCCGGATTCTCGTATATACCTGTATATACCTAATAATATTACTATATATATATATATATATCTAATATATATATATATATATATATAATATATATATATTATATATATATAATATATATATATATATATATATAGGTATAATATATATAATATATATATATATATATATATTATATTATATATATAAAATATTAATATAGTGTGGTTGTATGTGGGTGGTGTGTTTTTATTGTGTTGATGTTGATGAGTGTGGTTAGTTTGATATATATATATATATTATATATGTAATATATATATATATATACCTCACTATATACTATATACTATACTGATACTATATCACACCTCCATCCACTATACGTCACTACTATACCTCCATACGTCACTATATATATGATTTACACTATACGTATTATACTACTCTACACTACCATATATTTATATAACCGGTAATACTTCATATATACTACACCTATATACTTCTACTAACTACACTATATCTACTATACACTATCTCTATATACTATATACTATACTCTATATATATAATTATATATATACTATACCTTATATATATAGCTCCTATTACCATATACTTCCCGGGTAACATGTGAAACTTAGAACGTGAGTAAAAATATAATCACTCCCTTACATGCCCCTTTCAATTTCCTACACAGTCGTGTCTCTGTGAAAAATCCTTATCTAAACAGAAGAAATCAAATTCATTTCTAATGCTATAGGCTCTGACCACTTAATATCCTCACACTTATTACAAAGAAGTTATTTTATACCTATATATATTATACTAACTCATACTATGACGTATATATCTCAATATCTATATATATATATACTGACCACTATACCCACATATACAATCAGCCCACTTACCACTATATATTATACTACCCTACTAACTAATATCATATATATGTATTATATCTTACCTAATATTATACATACTATATCATAT
>JABUQX010067452.1:10000-23100 GCA_015478945.1 Trachelipus rathkii
ATATTATATATATATATTATATATATATACGTAATACTATATATATATATATATTATATATATATATATATTATATTATATATCATATATATATATATATATATATAAAAATATATATATATATATATATATATATTATATATATATATATATTGAATAATTTGATACAGTTGGTATATTTTTAAAGAAACACTTTTATCTTACAAAAAGCTGGTAATTCTAAAAAATAAACTTATGTAAATATTTATGTAAACTATTGTATTTATGTGAACATGTAAATATTTATGTACACAAAATCAATTCATACAGGATCACAAAAATGTATATAAGGATCAAGTTACAATTTACTATTATTTCCTAAAGTATCAAATTTTCCCTCAAACTGAAGAGAATCAATCAACGGAAGTACGTTTCAAGAAATTGGAAAAAGTTTGGCTTTTTTTTTTTTTTTGATGTACAAAGTTTCCGCAAGAAATGATCGATCCTTTTTAACTCACAGCTAAGTCTCTTATCCAACAATAACTACTGAAATCGTTCAAACTTAGCCCACGCATTTACCTCATTGATCCTTGAAAGAAAATGAATTCATCGAGGTGTCCGCTATCGCTTTTAAAATAAAGCATACAAATTAGAAAACAAACTGAACTAGTGTTCAACGAGAATTGCAGTCGTAAATCAATTTACCTTTCAATAAATGTCAAACCAAGCACAGTTCCCTTCGCGAACCTCTAACTGGTAGAAAACACCTATTCAAAGGTAACTTGACCACCTATATAACTTATATGATTGAACTTATTAGAGGAGGTGTAGATTAGATTAGATTATTAGGGTGGTGGCCTCTATTGAAGTCCCTTGTCACTGCGACCCGCGTTGATCTTTTGTGACATTCCCTTGTCTATTAAAATTCCTGGTTCAACCCGAGTTTCCGCAGGACCCTCACGATTGTTCCAGGAGATGAGGTTTTGATGTCGTAAGGCTTTAGTTTGTCCTTCTTCCAACAACAATATCTTTGCTAGCTTAAAGCTTCGCAATTGCATAGAATGTGTTCTGCCGCTTCTACTGCTTCAAGGCAGTAGAGGCATGAATCCCAATCAACTTTTCCCATTTTTTTAAGGTGATATATGACTGGTCTATGTCCAGTCAGAAGTCCGGTCAAAAGTCTAATGCCAGATCTGTTCAGAGCAAGCATTACTTTTGCTTTCCTCGGAGAGGGATCAATCAGACTTTTTGCTTGTCTGAGACCAGGGATACTTGTCCAATAAGTGTTCATATATCTGTATTCCCACTGTGTCAGAAATTCTTTTGTGTGGCCTTTAGAAAGTCCACAAAAATGTTCAGGCCACAGAAAGTGGTCTTGGGTCCTTCCTTAGCGAGGCGATCTGCCTCTCCATTGCCTGGTATGCCTTGGTGCCTTGGCACAAGCAAAAGAGAAACTCTGTTGTGTTGAGCCAGTTGCTGTAGAATACATTGGCATTAACAAACGCATTTGAAATCGCAGCTGCAAGAGTTTTTTAAAGTTCCAATAGCTGCTTGGCTATCGAACGCCACAGCGATCCTTGCTCTACGCATCCCCCTACTTAGATTCATTCGGACACAAGCCATTATGGCATAAACCTCTGCCTGAAAGATGGTGGGAGAAGCGCCCAAAGCCATGCTGCGTTTGCAACTGGGTCCAACTAGACCATCCAGAGTGGGTGTAACACTTATCTGATTTTTATCCTTAAAAAAAAAAGCTAAAATTATTGCAATGCACAAATAACATTAATAGCAGTATAAATAGCATTTAAATATTAAATATACTGAGTGAATTAATATTGATACAAATTATTCTACTACTATCAGTTATTAATAATTATATTAGGGCTATATACTATATTATATTATAATATAATATATATAATAATATATAATTATTATATTATTATATATATTATATATATATAATATATATATTATATATAATATATATATATAATATATATATAATATATCTATATTATGTGTGTATGGTGTGTATGTGTGTGTGTTAGGAGTAGGTGTGTATATATGTGTAGGTGTGTGTGTGTGTGTCGTGTTGATGTGTGTGTGTGTGTGTGTGTTTGTTTGTTGTTTACATGGGGTGGAAAACATTTAAAATTGATTTTCAGGAAAAATTTTGTTTTTTTTCTCTTTAATTTGAGTTAATTGTCTGTTTATGTTAGCCCATGCATGAGCCGTAAATCTATTGATCATAATTTGGAAATTTGCTTTCCATTAAGGATTTTATGCCTTACACTGCTGGACTTACAGTTAGTAGAGCAATACTGATTTTAAACAGAAAAAAAATAATAATTCTCAGGTTCAACTGTATTTACAAACGAAGCTACTAAAAAAAAGTTCAAAATCTCAACATTTTTTAGAATCTATTGAATAAAGCTAGCCGTTGTTAGTGTATTGTGTATCATGGGGGAATTGGAGTCTAATGCATAAATTTTTCGTAGCTCTGGAAAACCCGCTTATTCAAGATGAACCATTAAACCTAAATTCAAAGCCTTTTTCCGAACCATTTCCTAGCTTTCCTACGTAACCTTAACCTAATCTAAAATATTATGAAAAAAAAAATAATTACAGTACGCAAAATTGAAATTTTCTATTATTATTAATCTCCCCCAAAATACCTATTCATATATATATATATTATATATATATATATTATATATATAATATTATAATATATTATATATATATATATAACTATTATATCTATATATATATATATATCATATATATATATATATATATGATATGCATTAGTGATGGACGATTCCAAAATTTCCAGGCCGATGTCCCGATTACCCGCATACCTCTTTCCTGAGTTCATCCAGTCTCAGAACACACGATGTCCTCCTTCCCGATTCGTATTCGATTCTCCGATTTTCCAATTAGCTCTTTCATATTATTATATATATATATATATATATATATATAATATATATTATATATTATATATATATATATATATATACTATATATATATAATATTATATATATATATATATATATATATATAATATATATGCCTAATTTGGAATACAATTTAATTTTAGATATTTAAAACCTTATAATTAATGCTTATATGAATTCTCTTATATTAATCTTGTAAAGAAATAATTTGGTATTACACTTTTATTTATTTAAAACCCCTGTGAAAATAATAGGCAATTTTAAAATCTTACCAGTAATCAAGGAACAATTTTTGTCAATTTTGTGTTGTTAAAAAAATTCCTTCTTTAATTTACTAAAAGTAAGATCTTAAGCAAAATTATCATTATTATTGTAGTCAAAGCATGACTCTTTAAATTGTAGTGCCAAAAACATTAAATTTCTCCTGTGTCTGAGTTGCCATCCGATATTTTTAGAGAGAAGTAATTGATCCTTCCAATTCTGAAGAGTTCTTGCACTTTCCACGGAAGGGGCGGAAGACGCTTAAATCATTTTCTAGCAAGACACCCAAATGCTGAAGGTACCTTTATTCCATGACCACCATTGTAAGGGACTGTCTGATATACCATTAAGTTTCATATTTTTTATTGGCCTCATTTCTATTTTTTTATAACATCTCAATTTTTCAAATGTCTTTCTCCTTAGGAATTGGTTTCTTTCTAGTTTTAAGTTTTTCTCTTTATATTCCGAAAAACAGCTTTCAAACTGTTGAAGTTTCAAAACTTTAATTTATAGCAGTTTCACTTTTTCGCCCTATTCTGTTGCTAAATGAGAAGAAATCTGAAAATTGGTTTAAGTAGTGGAAAAACTGTTTTCTTTCCTTTATTAACAACAATATTCTTCGCAACATTCATTGGCTTAAGGAAATTTTCCCTTTTTTATTCGTTATATTCATCCTCAGGAATTAGTCTTTCCGGCGTGGTGCAAAATATTATCGTGTGCGCAGGTTTCTTATCAGTAAAGGTAAATGCTGAATCTAGTTTTTACTGAATTTTTTTTTCATGCTGATACTATAGACCCAAATTCCCTCAAATATTCTTTTCTGACTCTTTTCAAAAAACTGCAACATCACTTGTCATATTTAGGATTATTTCCGATGCCATGGATTCCTTGTGGCTCAATAAATTGTGTAAATCAACAAAAATTTTTAAGTATTTTTAGCAAATTTTTTTTTTTTTTCCCAAAGAACTTTCCGTTGTTTCTAAGCATGCAGGTTTTGAGTGCTCTGCAATATGAAATGAGAGCCGTCTTTTGCTCAAAAATTTTGTTGAAAGCATATGATACTGCTATACATCTGTATTTGCTACAACCTGATGAATATGTTCGCATGGTGAATTCTATCTAGTTTGATTATTTTTCATACTTGGCATAGCCTTGAGGCGAGTGATTTAAATAGAGGCCTTCGATATTAGTTTTGCATATCGGATATATTTTTTTTCATCGTCTCTTTGTCCAACATATGTGCAATCATTTGAGAACTAGTGTCATAAGAGTGTAAAAAGCATAAGGGATTATTCCGGATCCTGCTTGTGTAACTCCTGGAGCCATATTAGGTGCGTTATCCCTTCAGTTATAACATGAATTTATTAGCAGGAATAGTGTTGAAACTTCTTCCATAACACCCATTTTGAAGACAATTCACTTATATTAAGCTGTGTGAGACTACATGAAATTATGAACTCGAAGAATAGCATTTATATTTTCAAATAGCTCCAAATATTACAAGCCTACAAGGCAAATATTTCACTGCCTACTTACGAGGTTCACGGGTATACAATTATCTCAAAACACATTACATAACATGACTAACGAAAAATTGCCAAATGTCTGCCCTCACCATGACTGTCAGAAAATCCTAACATGATATCTTAGGCTCTACGTAAGATTGCGCCGCTCAATCCAGTTTTCTTTAATTATAATAGGAAAGAATTAAGAAGAAATTAACTTCAAAGTAACTAACGCAGATTCGAAATATTGTTTTGAAATATCATAAAAGATCGAATAAAAATTATTTCGAGATGGTCCAAGAATCGGTACAATTTTGCCGATTCCGATTCGCATTCTGAAAAAACAAGCCGATTCCTCGATTAGATGCATTGCACTTTTCTGGTAAATTATACTGAATATATATAATATATATATATATATACTCAACCTCAATAACCTATATCTACATATAATATATACTATGTTATTATATAATTAAGTATATAGACAAATATTATTGTAGTATAATATGGGTATAGTATAATATATATATATATATATATATATATTAATATATATTATATATATTTAAACTTTGCTAAATGTAAAAAGATATAGTTACAAAATTGCAAGGATGCCCTCATTCTCGACAAATCAGACAAAAATAATAAAAAACGTTCACCCCGACCCTCACCGACTTTTCAGTGAAACGGAGATATAAAACCATTTAACAGAAACTACCTCAGTATTTATACATGGTGAGAACCGGGGACAGGAGGAAATGTTTGCAAGCGAGTGTTTACCGAAAAGCAATATTTACAACATCTTTACAACATACCAGGTTTTCAGGCTTGAGTGGCAATGGATGTTTCCAAGGTACCGGATGGAGACTAGTTTCTGAATCTGGTCAGAAGACCGTTTTCGAGGTTTCGGATCCCCAGAAGCGGCCGAAAATCCAAGTCATTTCGGCAGTGACTTGAAAATTTCCATTATTTCATTAGATTTTGACATTTGATGTGTCAAAGTTAGGTTCTGAAGCGTCGGGAGACCGTTTATTGAGGTTCAGGATGAGCCGTTTTCTGATTTATAACCTGAAAGCTTCACTGGGTGTTTTTAACCTCTCCCCAAAAGAGGGTTTTGCGTTCCTAGAAGGTAATTGAATGATCGCTGACTATTCTGATCTATATTCAATTCAATTATCGAAGACCTTTGCCTCAAATCGATATTTATCGTCTTTGTCTACGTTGCTCTGAAAGGGCATATGCAATTGCAAATTGCGATTCTAGTGAGCAACAGAAACATTGCCCAGTCCACCAATCATTATCTTACCTGACGCCCATTAAGCTTACGTCCCTTTCTTATTTACCCCTCAAATTAGCGAGGACTTAGAGACATTCGTATCCCCACCTAAACTTGGCATCCAACAGATGGTAGCGTCCATCCTGCTTGAGCGCCGGTTGAAGCACGGTACGGCTCGTCAAGAGGGGTAGCAAAGCCATCTCCCGCCAATGTAGGGAATAGGTTGGAAGATGGGGCGAACATAATAAATAGCCGACAGGGACTCGGAGGAGGAATTGTGAAATAGAGAAGAATGGAGTAAAATTTATAAGTATGAGAGGATTTGAACGAAGTCGGAGGGGCTGAAGCTTAGAAGAAATTACATGAAAGCATTAAGAGAAGAAGAAGATGGAAGGAAGGAAGAAGAATGAATAGAAGTCTCATTGCGCCGAACCACAGCGTGCGGTGCCAGAAGCCATTTGCTAGTTTCAGATGTCGGTGTCAAGGTTGCCGGTGCCGGTGAGACTTTTAGTATGAATGTGAAATATAAATGTTGGGCCATCATGACCGCAGTATAGAAAAAGGAACAATAGATGCATGCCGTTGTAGAAGATCAACAGTTCCATGTGCCGCAGTAATAATTTAGCGTAAGTTTGGTTAGGATAGTGTATTAAGTAAATGATCTTCTGAGTGAATTGAATGTGTTTACTGTGTGTGTGTGTGTGTGTGTGTGTAGTGTAGTGTGTGTGTGTGTGTGTGTGTGGACGCGGTGGGCAAGTGATGTGTAATTTAATAAAAATAATAAATAACAAACAACTCAGAATATAAAAGGTATTAATAATATATATATATAATATATATATATTATTATGATATTATACCTGATAATATATATATATATATATAATATATGTTATATTATGCGGTATAATTATTATTATATATTTCTAGTTATATATATATTTTTAGTATATATATATATATATATATATTGTATTAAATTATATATGATATATATATACCATATATTATATATAATATATAACTATATATAACTATAGAGTGATAGGCTATATATATATATATATATACCAGCACATATATATACCGGCACATATATCATATACAACACATTATCGTAAGATACATATATATATGGTATATATATATAGCTTATAGTAGTATACTTACTTATATATTTATATATAATATATATAATATATATCATACTACGTTATATGTATATATAGTAATATATATATATATAATATATATATAGAGTATAGATTATACTATATATAAGTAATATATATCAATATAATTATATAAGATATATATATATATAAATTATTATAATATATATTAATCAGAAAACGCCCAAGCGACACTGCATCCGCTAACTATCAAATGCGGTCTCACGACCTAAGAAACCCTAACTTTATGATACATCAAGTGTTAAATCTAACGAAGGTGATGGAAATTTTCAACTCAACTGCCGACATTGTCTTGGATTTCTTTGCCAGTTTGAGGATCTGACAACTCCTAAAATGTTCTTACCAGGTCTCAAAACGGTCACCCCGACCTTGGAAAACCTATCCGTGTCAAGTCAAGCCTGAAAAAAACGGATGTTGCAAAATGTTGCAAAGGTGCTTTTCAACACCCTCTTGCTAACATTTACTCCTTGCCGATCTCACCACTCGTATACTACTAAACCGTCAATGTATTGAAAATTGAAGGACCAACACCCGAAATGAGGACAAGCAGCGACCCACCCCTAAATTTTGGTTGGATTCAACCAAGCCTCTACATTTAATTTAGAGCATTACTTTGAACAACAAAGAATAAAGAATTTCAGAGTTTTAATTTTTAGTCCTACTCTGCACTTGAAAGAGCAGTCGAATGAAGAATTACTACTTAGAATTCCAATTAAAAAAATAGCGAAGTATCTCGCTAATTAAAAAACTTTAACGCTCCCATCGCTTTTGTCGAGTTGTGAATTTAAAAAAATCAATTTCATCTTCCTTTAAAATTGCAGTAATTCCTCTTATCAATTTTATGAAATAAAATGTAGTGAGTGTTCTTTCGTTTTTTTTTTTTATTTGGCTTAAATAGTTTTCATTTCGCCACAATGAAAACATCTGACTTAAAATATTACAAGTTAATAATTTTCTCAGGAAATAATTTAATCTGAAGAAATGTGGTACAAATTTTTTAAATAAATGTATTCTACAGTATTATTAAATATTATATTTTTGTGTTAAAAAATAAAATTTAAGAAAAGTGACCCATTTTTATTATGTTGGAGTCCTCCAGACCAGTCATATATCTATTTTAACTAATAATTTTTTTAAATGTTCCTGAAATTAATTATGTTCATCCTTATCAAAGACATAAATTTTATTTTATCCCTTGTATTATGGTGGGAACTGAGTTTTTTAAGAACGTTTTTCATTCAACACATATACTTTACCTTCAACATTTATGTCAAAATAGATCTTGTTCCTTTAAGCTCCCCATTACGTCTCTTTTGTCAATACAAGCCTTCTTGTTTTGGACATAGAACTAATTTAGGTTCCCTAGTAATAGTTTTTTTTTTTTTGCTTGTAATCTCGAATTTCGTCTTTATTTCTAATGCTAAAAGAGTCACTTTTGCCAAGACATATTCCGCTTATTTCATCATATTCATAAAATGTTACCTAACTCTCTCCTTAATTCCTTCTGTTAAAATTTTAACTTTGCGATATGTTGCAATCTTGTTGCTTTATCTTGTATGATTTAGTGACTAGGTATCTGGTAGTCCCCCAAAAGTCCATAGTTTCTATTATTATTATAAAAAGCGACAGCGTTAAAATTTGCATTCGCCGGTTCTGCTCTTTTGAGAATCGTGTATAATAATACACTCTTAATGTTTTTCAATTCATCAAAGATAATTCTAATACAGGATAAACAAAGTAATTAAATATCTATCTATCTCTTTACTAAATCGTATCTATCGTATTAATCTAATCTATCTATCTATCTATTCTTATTCTTATTCTTAATCATTCTATCTATCCTTCTATCTATCTATCTATCTATCATATCTATCTATCTATCGTACTATCTATCTATCTATCTATCTATCTATCTATTCTAATTTTTGAAAATATTGGACCTATTATTATTAGTAAATTTAAGAAAGTTCTTGAATGATGATTTTTGCAGATCGAATATTGATAGCTTGCATAAGAATGTTTCTTGGACAGAAGCTTATGAAATGTTCAATTCTGCATATCAACAAATTAGACAATCCCCCAATAGAAAAATTAAGAATAGACTTAAGAATCGAGAAACTCTCTAGTGTCCTGATGGAATACATCTTATCATTTAAAATTTGGAAACAATAAAAATAAATAATTAGATTTAAAGCTAAGTTTATTGAATGCATGTATATATTGCACAATTAGTATCCTGGAGATTTGCTTAGAGGTTATAACTGCCGATATAAGATAATTATTGGAATTTTACTGATTTAAACAACTATTAGACCTATCATGATGTCGTCAGTTTTCTTTAAAGTTGCAGCAGTTGAGTATGAGCGGCCTTTTAAGATATTTGCTAGAAAGAGCTCTATATAATCCTATAAGAAACGCTAGCAAC
This sequence comes from Trachelipus rathkii, assembly GCA_015478945.1. NCBI lineage: Eukaryota > Metazoa > Arthropoda > Malacostraca > Isopoda > Trachelipodidae > Trachelipus > Trachelipus rathkii. Next base: position 19,607 of record JABUQX010067452.1, read on the forward strand.
AGTGGATTTAGATCTAAATGGGGAATATAGTAAACAGAAAATGCGGCCGCGCTATCTCGCTTTAAAAAAAAAGCGATACGAACATGATAACACAACATTAACCATGGAAGTCTCGCTCGGATTTATGCATGTCTTTTTTGGATTTACAAAGCACTTATAACCAAGTAAATCATGGTATACTTATTAAACTGAAGTACAACCAAAAGAACCTGGATGCCACAGGTTTCCGACATGCTGGTAACTATCGTTTTGGTTAAATTAACTATTCTCACTCTGTAACGATTTGCAGCTGTGATTAAGCAGTTTAAGAATGGGTACTCAAATGAATGGCTTATAAGGAATGGTGTTAGACAAGGTGGAATTTGTATCAACCATGGTATGTAAGGAATCTCTCTAACAATTAATTGATCTTATAAAAATAATAGTTGAAAAGTTAGAATAGATAGGACACAAAGGCAGAAGGAGGCTCTATGCTATGGTGGTACCAAGTGCTATAATCAAGATCGCAATCGACTTAGTCTTGCTAGCTCCATCGGTAGATGGCCTTCAAAAACTATTAAATATTGCTGATGAAAAATCTATTTCTGATCTATGTCTAAGTATTAATTATAATAAAAGTGGAGTTATCAATTTTTGCCAAAAAAGTAAGAAAAATAAAGATGATTTACCTAAATTAAAAATTTCTTATGGTTTTTTAAAAAACTTGAATGAGATTAAATATCTTAGATGAAGGGCTCGAAATGTATTTTTTATCAATCTGCAATAAAAGTTATAAAAAGGCATATAACAAATAAATACACCATATTTGGCATTAATTTCGTTTAAATTAATATCACAAGATATAGTTGTTTATAATTTGCTTTTCTATAACTTTTTTCCTTTATATTATATAGAGGCTGATAGGGCAGTAAAAAATATATAAATTATATATATATATATATAGGTGAGCATCGTTGATATATTGATATTATTATATAATTATATGATATTAGTAATATATATATATATAGAGTAATATAATTATATATATAATAGATTATTAGTATATATGAATATTATATGAAGATATAGATAACTACGTAATAATAACTCACCTCAGTACATGCTCATAATCATCAGCATATATATATTTCCTCATGTACTGCATAACAGCGGCAGTAGACTAACCTAGATAATACATCACACGTTTATTAATACACCAGAGCGCTGAGCTTTAAGCATCTCGACTAGATAATCAGTATTAGTCCTAGCTATGTTACGTGTAGCCTCTAGCGGGAGGTTTAGCTGATACATAGGATATTTAGTAGTGGAGATAGGGGTACGTACGTAGGGCTAATATATATATATACGTCATTATATATATATATATATATATATTAAGACATTGTTGCCCTTCGTACATTCTGGTATATCTATAAATATATTTGTAAGCAAATTTTCATAAACTAAATCTCCTGGCAAGGTTGAAAATAAATTGTTCTGTGTATTCGAGACGGTTTGATCTAGCCCTTCACTACAACGAGCGACGAGAACTATCTTATCTAAGTAAACGAATAATGAGCCTCTTATCGAGGCAAACATGAGAAAGAACATTAAAGTTACTAACAAAGAATATTTTCTTGACGGTTAACAAGATATAAAACTCATGACAAACTGGAAAGGAACTGCAAGCCAAGAGGAGTGACGCGAAATAATCTGAGTTGAACACATCATATATACACTAAGACCGTCGTGAATAACATCAAGATGAGTAGACCTCTTGTGTAAGACTTGCAACCGTTTATATATTTAAGCACTGACCGTTGTACAGATGATTCCAAGCGTGCGCGATGCATGGTAGTAGGCTTCTCAACGATACTTCGCTAAAACATTAATTGAGCCCTGATTAAAATCCGAATTTAGACGACTCTTAGAGAATTTCACTTGCAAGATATATTGATAGAATTGCTGAAGTTGCTGTTTGCGCCAATAGTTATGCATGCAGAGTGAGTAGGTCAGAACATCTTCGCTCACCCCATGTGTAAATGCAACGCTCAATTATTGTCTTTTAATTTAAATAAAAGAATATTATATTAATAGTGTGATGTGAGGTTTATAAGACATTTTTTTTTTAAAGAATGAATTAAATATTATTTCCAGCAATTTTATTATTATTATTATATACGAATTATAATATATATTATATTATAATATATATATATATATATATATACATAATTAATATATATTAAAGTATAATATATATAATTATAATATATATATTAAGATATATAATATATATATATTAATAATATATTATAATTAAACTTAAATTTAAGTATTTATAAACTAATTAATTAATAATCATTGATCACTTAAACACAAAATATAATCATATTGATAATAGTGCTCCAGTACACAATATTATTTAGTGAGGTTCATAAGGTCAAGATTTGTTTTAATAATATAGGTAATAATATATAAATAAATATAAATATATATATACTATATATATACTAAGTAGGTGATAAAATACAAAAAAACAGTATCCAAAATTTTAACTTGTTTATAAAAAATTAATATAGAAAACCTCATTTTATCACTCAGCTGCGTTCATCTATATATATATATAATAATTAATATAATATATATATAATATAATATATATTAAATATAATAATATATATTATATATTAAATATATAATAATATATATATATTATATATACTATATAATATATATATAATATATATAAGATATATAAGTATATATATATATTATATATAGTGTTTATATTATAATATAATGATAATATATATATAATATAATGTGTGTATATATATAAATTAATATTATATATATTACACGATAAATATTATAGAAAGCTTTATTTAATAGGCACTTTTATTTAATATTATTATATATAGTATATACTTATATATTAATAATATATATTATAAGATATATATATATATATATATAATATATATAATATAATATAATATATATATTATATATTATATATTATGGTTAATATATTAATAAGATTATATATATATATATATATTATATATATATAAATATAATATATATATATATATATATATTAAATAGATATATAACTAAAAAATATATCAATTTATTTTATTTATTAATTATTATCATTAATTAATACTTAAATTTTTATTTATTAAATTTTATTTTTAAGTACAGTAATTTTCACTACATTTTATTTATCATACTAAGAATTCATTTATTAAAACTTATAAAAGAGCATATATTATATTAACTTGACTAATAATTATAATATTGTAAATCATATTTTTCCTATGTGATTCACTATGATAAAAACTGAGTAAATGTATCAAAACTATCGTAAACAGATAGAAACTATAATTTAGTCATTACTTTCTCATTTGATGTTAAATCAGCAAATAAAGTATAATAATATATTTTTTAATAATATATAAATATAATATATTTATTTATCAGCATCGTATACAGTAGTGTGGTGT
>JABUQX010067453.1:0-26335 GCA_015478945.1 Trachelipus rathkii
TATGAAATAATTAAATCAAAATAAAATCAAAAATATACTACCTTGTTATAATAATTCAAGTAATATAATTAAACTTAAAATACACATTTCCCATAACCCCATTAAAATTAATATAATAATAACAAAAATTAAAATACAAACATAGTAAATACAAACGAATTGATGCTAAAACTTTGGTAAAACGTAGCCTTCACTCTTGTTAGAATTTAATAATTACATAACACTCAATAATATCAAACTTTTCAAATCACTTAATAATTATATTAATTGTACGGAATAATAATATATAATAACTCAATAAAATGCGTACATCCATACCATACTTATATGAGAGTAATAATCACATAATACTAAGTAATAATTTTAATAAACACCAATACACCATAAGTTTATCAATATCACCACATGCAACTAGTTACTGCCCACAAATAATGAGGCATATTCCCTACACTAAATTTATAATAATTTACACTGTCATACACGGCCCTGTTTTGCCAAAATCTAATAAACACTATTAAATTACAATTTAATATCAAATATTTTCATTAATCAATAATAATATCATCAATTTAATTTAATATTTAACTTCAAACAATTATATAATGATAATAATATATGATTTATTCCAATATATAGTTTACTAAAAATAATAATTAGATACAACACATATTTATTTCACTAACTCATCATATTATCTAATAATTGAACTAAATAACTCCTTAATTGACTTTACATAACAGACTACAATACTAAAATGATAATAATTGTAAATAGATATTTGCAGAAGTTCGTGAAATTACAATTCCCTTACAATGATAATAGTTGTAGTTATAAATAAGATCCTTATCGTTCACAATATATTCAACTTAATCATTAAATCCAAATTACAATAACATCACACTACAAATATATTACTATAAAATTAAAAATCTGATAAAAGATATGATCCCAATCTTTATATCTTTTGTTTTGTTAATATTATTTAAAACTATTTACCATATTAAAAAATAATAATATGAAGAATAAAACTATATTAATAATTAGAACCTATATTATATTACCTGGGGAAATTATCTTACATATCATTCACATAATAATAAATAATCGCTTATATAATTTAATTAATATATTAAATATAATAATAAATTAATAATAATATAATAATTAAATTAATAATAATAATATAATTAAATTATATTATAATAATTATAAAATTAATTAATTAAATATATAAAAAATTAAATAATTAATAATTAATAATTAATATATATAATTAATATAAATAATTAAATAATTAAATTAATATAATATAATATTAATAATAATAATACATAATAATAATAATAATTAATAATAATAATAATAATAATATAATAATAATAATAATAATTATAATAACAATAATAAACAATAATAAAAATAATAACAATAAATATAAATAATAATAATAATAATTAAATAATAATATCTGAATAAATAATAATAATAATAATAATATTAAATAATTATAATTATATATAATATAATATATAATTAATTATATATATTAAAGAATTAATATATTATATAATTAATTAAATAATATAATAAATTAATAATTAATAATATATATATTAATATATAATATAAATAATGAAATATAATTAAAAGATGAATAAAATAATAAAAAGAGTGAGAATAAATAATTTAGTGAATAGTTTGTATATTCCTAAATATATAAATGAATGTGTTAGTACGTGTATATACATTCACTTTGAATTAAGTATGTCTTTAGCTTTCTTCTCTAGGTTGTTGTTGTTGTTGTTCACAATACAAATCAATTTTAAAATAGAATGGTAAATTCACTTCAAAAAATCATGATGCATTCAAAAACCTATAAAGTTTTTATAGATATTCTCTTAAAGCTGTAGCAAGGTATTATAGTCCACTGTTGGCGAGATAAATAGTATAGTAGATGATAATAATTTATAGAGATAATAGATGAATTGGGGAAAGTTTAGTATAATATTATTAGATTAAATATAAAGCGATATTATAATTGGAGGAGAAATTAAAAATAATAATAATATATAATAATAATCAAAAAAGCCATCATAATGATAACAGGGAGGGAATTTGGAGAAAGAAATGGGAGGATAATAAGGAATACAAGTTAATCATCAAATATAAGATTCTAATATATTATGAGTAATTAATAAATTTATATAATTAAGATAATAAAAGGCAATTAATTAATTTATAGTGAAATATTATATTATTATATAGTGAAATTAATAATAAATTGCATCAGAAAGGACGTATAACAATAATATACTTAAGTGACTTAAAGTACACTCGAATATTAAATAAATTAATTGGTAAAAATAAATCGAATAATATATTTACTACAAAAATAAATATATAAAATTCTATATGTTAAAAATATAATTAATTAATTAAATAGGATGATATTAATTATAAATTCAAATCTCATATAATAATAATAATATAATAATTCAAAATAAATATGAAATAAATAAAGTAGATGAGAGTAAGGATGAGTGTATTATAACTGATATTAATAAGTGAGAAATAAAATAAAATTAATTGTTATAAAATATTATAAAGTCTAAATCCAAAGGTAAAATTTTAGTATAAACATCCAATAAATAATATGGAATAAATACATTAAAAGAGATGTAATAATCAATGCACAATGCCATTTGGACAAGTATAGGATGGAGATCAGTCAACTCACACTCATAATTAACGAACCTTACATAATAATCCCACAATTAATCTAAAAAAAATAATTTAAACAGATAAATTATGAAAATTTTGAGTCATTTAGTTTTTACATAAAATAACCTAATTTTAAAATACGAGAGTATAATAATAATACTTGCGAAATCATCGTGGATAACTTAGTAATAATAATTAACTAATTATAATATTAATAATAATTGGTGGAAAAATACCATAATTTTATAATTATTAAATAATATATTAAAGAAATAAATATGTTAATTGTATAATAAATATAATGTAATATATAATAAATAATTAATAATAATATATTAAATAATGTGATAATATAATAATTAAATTTAATAAATTAACTTAAATTATAAATCAATAAAAATATGGAAAAAATAATCCAAAAGAATGATAAGAGTGAATAAGTTCAACTGAATATATGATAAAAATAAATAATAAATATAGTATAAATAAAAATAATAATTTTGCAATTTTATAAATTGTCACTATTAAGAGAGTTCAATGTATTTCATTTAAAATCTAGAACTAAATTAAAATAACATAAATTCAATAATAATAAAATATAAGGAGTGAGACTCCCCAGAATAGCAGGTCAAGCCATTAATGCATAGGTCAGATAGGGAGACTCCCTAAATTACGAGACAGGCATATATTATCCTCACATAATAATTTAATAAAAATAATATATATATTAATTAATAAATAAACAATTTCATAATAATAATAATTAATTGTTAATTAATTAATAATAATTATTAATATATTAATTTAAATAATAAAAATAATATTAATCAAAAAAATCAATTAACATAATTATATTAATTTTAAAAATAAAATAAAAATATTAAAGTAAAAAAAAAATCAATTTCCATAAATGCTTGGAAATTTAGTTAATTAATAATAGATATTTTCCCCTTAATGATAATGGTGACAGTAATCTCATTAATGATCCACTGAAATTATGTTATACAGAGTGTAAATGATAATATCAAATAATATAATATATTAATAATAGTACATCACATAATAATAACTCTGTAATTAATAATAAATATCATAAGGGTAAGGGAGATAAGGAGGATAAAATAACTATGAATAACAATAAATTAATTAAAATAAAGGGTGTAAGTCACAGGTGTTCCACAAAAACCCTTATAGCCTCTTCTCCTTTATGTTTAAGTTGGTTTTAAAGTGAAAAGGTAATAAGGATGATATAGTAAGTGAGTAAGAACGTATCTCTACCAGTAATAATCAGTTGACATGTTAAAAGCTGAAACTAAATAATACTGGAAGCTTAATATTGTTGTAATAAAGCTAGTAGCAATTAATAGAAGGTATATTTGAGGTGTGTTCTAAATGTTTAGGAATAAGTATTAAGTAATTGATTTAACTTACATATTGATGAGTATGGTATTAGTGATTAATGAAAGGTGATCGTCATAAGAGCGGTTTAAAAATAGTATATAAAAAAAAGGCATTTAGTTGAATGTACTCTTAAATAGCAAATTGATGAAGTTGTAAAAGTAAAATGTTGATGACTTTGGATAATTATAATAAGGGGAATAAAAGAAGATGACTAAACACGAATGTCTATAACAGGTACGTAAGACACCAGAAATGAAGTATGGTGAAATGTGAAATTCAGTTCTGGCAAGGAGGTAGATTGGGAAGGCACTATCATAGGGAACAGGGCGCAACGCGTTCTTCTGGAAGGAAAAGAGCGCGCCGAGACAAGCGTTATCAAAATAGAAATCACAGTTGGAGAACCTGCTCAGAATGACCACTGCAATAAGACGAGATGAAGGTGTCTTTCGTACTGTGAAATTGATGTGTTATGGGCGCACAAGAATGGTGTGAGAAAGACAAACGTGATAGGCAAATCTTGAATTATAAATATATCGGTCATGTTGTAAGGTATGAGTAGAGTGATCCATTGTGACTCTAAGTATCGTGTGGGTCTACTGAATTTGTGTGCCAAATGAACTAGAAGTAATCCTACGGTCATTTTGGGGGATGAGAGTTTTATATCAGCAGAAGATTATGAGATGCAATGGTCATGATCATGTGAGGTTATATGTTGAAGTAAAGAGGACAGAAATATTATGATACTTTTTATATTGAATAAAAAAATTTTCTAATTCACAATATTTACGTAATAAATTAATAATAAATTAATCAATAAAGATAAATAATTATAAAATATAATAAGAAACATTTAATTTATAGTTAATAATATAAAACAGGAAGCTAAAATTTCATCATTCAAGACAAAAATTTTAAATGATATTGACGGATATTGGATATTGATAGCTCTTAGTATAATTGAAATTACGACGTTCATCTAATTGTGGAGGGTATAGTTCCGAGTGGATGGAGAGCGCAGAGCGAGTAAAAGTTATTCCACCGCAAACTTATCTTTAAAGGAGGGATGAAGCGGAAGATAGAGAAATCAAAAGGGGAGGAACAGGAAGGCGACTTAGAGGAAATCATAGGGGAGGATAAATCTAGATCTAGTCGAAGCTATAGTAGTTGGTATTATTGGTTGGGTCATAACGCATTTGCGACTGAGTGACTGAATAATAACTGATTTGTGTAGAGAAATACTAAAGTTGAGCACGCAGTTTAAGGACAAGAGTGTAAGAGGATGTGTGGATCAAACAAACAATGACATTGAAGCAAAGATTTGTGAGTCTGGTCTCATGAAACACGATGCAATATTAATTGGTATATTTGTGAAGTTTTCATCGGATTTGCAACAGGGGTATTGTAGGGTTAATAATAGGGAGCCTCTATGGCAGGTGTTAGTGATTATATAAGTGTGTTTAGGTGGTAAGGTGACTTATACTGCATTATAAGGATTATCAAAACAGAAATGTAATGAAACGATTAAGTGAGGCGTAGTGTTAAAGGAATAAATGGTGTCAAACAGTGATTTGTAGGATTTAGACTATAATAGACTTGGAGTGAGGCAGTAAGTGGTATAGTGTTAGTGTACTATTGTTTGGTTATTATATCATGTTGTATTAAGTATGGAAGTGGGGTTTAATGAAAGAATTTATGAGGTGGTTATAGAAGTCGACCTTAGAAATGTTGGTGTTAGAATGATGTGAGAAATGATTAGTTATGAGTGGAGGGTGGCCCTTATCATATTATATAATGAGCGAAAAATGAATTTGAGTTTTGTATTGGTCAAATAGTGAAGAGTTTTATTATTAATATTATATATTAATATAAATATAGATTATATAATTATATTATTTTAATATATCGATATATATATATATTTAATATATATCAATCATAATATATAAATAATATAATATATGATATAAATATAAATTAAATGATATATATTTATAATATATATATATGATTATATAATATATGTAATATATATATATAATAGTAATTATCAATTGCTGTAGGTACGAATTGATCAAACATACCCCGAAGGAAGACGACCATCCAGTTAAGTATACGATTAAGTTCCCTTCTAGTTCATCGAAATTCTGCCACCAGTACCCTAAATTAGGTTATTCATACTAAGTAAATAAAATATACCACACCTCTGACTTTACTTAAATATTAAACCTACCAACTTATCTATGACTATTAATCACTACTAAGTCTCCATATAACAAATTACTCTCTCCACTCTTATGTCCCACAGGTTTTTTAAAAACTATATATTGCAATTGCTTCTCAAGAGGAATTTCATCCCGACCCCTTTTAATTCAGTCTTTCATGACCTGCACGTCTTAACTTATAATACACGTTATCTTATTACTCGAACCACGTTTTACAACCACCAAGCTTAGAATAATGTTAATTAATGGAAGTATCGGGATAGTAATCTAAGGTTTCTCTATTCGTGTCAGCAAGTCTACTCTTTAGTATGCCGACCATATGTTATTCCTTAAGAGGGCCAACTTCAATTAAGCTATCTATCTACATATAATGTCTATCTTTACTATTGTATATTCAGGTCTTTCGTAGTCAATGTGGTGTATTTCATGTAACCAATGTTCCTATGAGTTTACTTTGGGTATTCTGGCCATACGCTATATGCTACTTAACACAACGCCTCTCCCCTTCCTATTCAATAAATGAATCTATATATACTGTAGTTTCAATCTCACAAGGAAGGCCTTCTATGTGAGATAATCCCAATTTTATATGATGACACCTTTCAAATATCAACAGTAGATTGGGTTATGTTCGAGATCCAGTAAGTTTTAATGTGAATGGTTGATATGAAAAATGTCTCTATCGGCCGAGTTTCGTTCATGGTGGTTAGCACTTTAATGCCTTCAAGGCGTCTGAATGTTTAACTTTTTTTTACTTTATTATGCTGTGTGAAACCTACAACTTACGCCACTATGTATGGAACCCAAAGTGGTTCATAAGCGAGGTCATTGAGGGTAGGTAGTAGATTGGGAAATAGGCCATTGAATGTGGAATGTATTCGGGTCAAGTGCGGCCTTCTGTGCTTATACCTCAACCAACGGTAGAGGTCTACAATTCACTCTTGTAAACATATTGAGAAATAGGTATGGAATCGGTGAATATGGTACCTTCTTATGCGGTTTGTTAGAAATCAAGCAGCCGTAGCTCGATAGGACGATACGATTAGACATGACAATTAAGCGTCAGTACGCGGAGAAGGTGTAATTCGGAGAAGACTAAACGGCATGCTATTGATTTTCAAAGAGGTATATCAAGTAATCACACTCAAGGCCTTCACTTAACTCAAAAATAAGGTGACTATAAATTCGACCTAAAGATAGAGTCATTGTTAGAACATAGTGTCTGGAGATTTATATCGCCCAATAGACTGCAAATGCTATAATTTAATGAGTTCAAGAAAGGTTTCTATATTCCCATTTATATCTAAAGTAAGCAGTACGTCTCCAAGTTCAAGTGAGAAATGGGTAGCAGAAAGACCGGAGTAGCCAAGACAAGACTAGATAGGAGAGACTAGGTACACTACTAAGCTAGTAACTCAGTGTACTCAGTGCTGCGAGATACGGTCATTCGACCAAGCAGATATTTTATGATTGCATTTGCATTCTAAGTTGTAAAATGTATCATCAGAGGGGAACAAATTTGTTAAGTTTTGTGCTGCGTACCATGTTGTCCTGATTTCCTAATAGCGCTAGTCGCTTCCCTGAGAGAATATTGCAGTATTTAATTTCTTGCTCCTGAAGGACAAGAAACGGAAGTAAGTGATAATAGATAAGAGATAGAACGTGAGCCACGAGTTGCAAAAGGTTACAGAGAAGGATAGACAGGATAACCAGAGAGTTCTTCCTTCTTATCCTTCTCTTTTTCTCATCTCTCTAGCATCTGTCTAACTAACCTTCACGATACCTTGCCTCTTCCTGTCAATACGTAGGAATCGTCCCATGTATAAACTTTGCGTCCTTTGCCCCGTAAGGTATAACGCTCCACTCCTCTCTCTCACGGGCTTTCAGCTCCAGTCATAGTCCGTGCCGTACAGTGCATCATGCATGTAGGAGCTATGGAGAAGTATGCTTTATCTCTCTCTCAGGACCGAAACCTGTGTCTCCTTATGAGAATTGAGCACTTCTTGTTGACTAATGACAAGCTCAAACTTATTCATACCACACACTGAAAATACATAGATCCAAATTTTCAGGGCATTATGAATTTGAGATTCAACTCAAACTGCTTCGACCCTCTCGAATCCGATAGGTAATAAACGCTATAGATTCCGCTACGTCTTTTTCTATAGAAGACACTCTTCCTCTTTACCATTACCCCAACATACTCACAACTCATCATATGAAACCTGGGGTTCTATGGTCTTATCCCTTTCACTTACTTAAATTGTCATTCACAGGATTGGAAACTGTAATGCGCTCTTAGCTTTGGATGCCGTCGGCTTCATATATTATAGGAGGGGTCGTTCGTATATTTTCGTCAAGAAGAAGCGGCCGTAATCTAACATGATAATTGCTGTCTTACATTGGATAACGTTGATGTGTACTCATTACGGTGCTATATTCTTGGCAGAATTAGTAATACAAGGAAGAGCAGAAATGCATTATAGATAGGTTGTAAAGCATTTAATGGCAGAGCTTTGTTATGTCGTCCAGACGCTACGTTCGTTTCTTTAGATATTTTAAATAGGAGCGCACTTTTAAAACTTTTTGCTCCTTGATGGTAATATAATGAAGAGATAGTGATCCATTTACAAGAACTTAAGCTGTGAACTATACGAGATTCTAAGAAACCCATATATTAAGATTGACGGCAGAGCACGAAGGGTGCTCCCTCTTTTCTTTAAACAATTACAAAGTTATTCACACCTACAAAGTATACTATAGTAAGGTTACGTGTACAGGTTTTAATAAGACAAGGGCTCTAATTTCGTGCCTCCACAGAAAGGACATTAGAGACCTACAAATAAGGCTAACCATGTTGACCGGAAATATGGCCAGTCGGTACCTGTACGCATATCTCTTCTCAATCTCTAATATAGAGTGGTCATTTAAGGCATTTCCTCTCATTATTCTTCTACTACTTTGGCTTTCTGATTAGTCGGAACCCGCTCGACTTCCAGTATCAGAACCTGGAGCGTCTATACCGGGAGAAGTTCGCTTCTATAGGTTCCCAGGTATAGCTCCTTCCTCCTTGAAATGCTGCTTGATAAACAGGTATCTAGCTCCTCTCACCGGAGGTGCTGGAGCTTCTCAACTCTGTTAATCATGGAAGTAAATATTGGCTTCCTCTTGCCAAACGTGTAGGTCTTGACATGGACTCTCTCTGTCTGGTCCAATTAGTGGTAAGAATAACTAGTGGTCTTCTACAGTCGTGCGATCCAGCACTTGCAGACCGCAGTGCAACACCGCTTGCACTTTCATTAGTCCCGTTGCACCCAGGTGCATCGCACTCCTTGCTACAGGTACATTGCGAATCACTAGGTGTTCGGCTCAAAAATTGCTATTGCACTCCAACATGTGCTACCCAGTTGCACCCTTGCAACCTCTATTGCACACTAGTGGTAAAGCTTCAAAATTGGCCATTGCAGCACACATGTGACTCTCAGTGCACCACTACTGCATTCCAGTGCACAACTAGTGGTTAAGAAGCCTAGTAAAAATTTGTACTTGCACCTCATGGCACCCAATGCCCGTACTTGCGTTAGCACCTCAGTGCATCTCTTAGTGCAGATAGCTACAACAAGTGATATTGACATAATTCACGTGCCAATTTAGGTGGTACAGTCACCACATGTAAATCTCATTATAATATCTAGTAAGTCTCAATTAATCCAACTTACAAGATAAATTTAACATAACTTCGGAGGTACGCAATAACTCCAAGTCCTCAATGCCTCGGAGTGTAAATGTTATAAAAGTTGTAAATCACAAAATTTGCACTCCTAATCGACACCACCGGGGTGTACCTCGTATAGGTAGTACCATGGGCCTATTAATTTAGATTGGTTGCGTCATAGTCACAAGCATCCTAGTCCTCGGTCGGATTCTTTATGAGACATCATGACTTATAAATATCATAGCAGTAATAACTTCTCAGATGGCGGTGTCGTTTTCCGATAGTTCTACCTCTGGAACATAATAATTAATTATAATCATAAACTTCTTTCGGATGAGATAAGCTTGGATAAAACTAACGGTTAATTGGAGAAAAGGGTTTATCCTCTGCTTGAAGGTAAGTTATACACATTTCAGAGAGAAATTTTAGTCAGTCATAATTATAGTAAGTTCGAGTGGTTCGTCTCTACCGGACTAGAGAGCAATTGTAAAACTCCCAATAGCCAATTAGTGGATACACTTTTAACACCTTTCTGAACCTACTCTACCTATTTTCTTCTATATTGCTTTTAAATTACACTTCCTAAGTCTTACAGGCAGTTTAATCACTAATTCAACATTCCTTCTATTTCCAGTTCGCAATCACGACCAAGATTATGCGCGAAGTAAACCTTGTGTAGCGCCATGGGAATTAAATTCTCTCCTACCTCTGTCGCACCACAGATAGCAGCTACCTTTACTCGGTACAATTTACGGAAATGCCTGATTTGCTCATCGACGACTCTTCTTTAATGATAATTTGTAACTTCACTTCGGATTAAGATATTGACCGCACATTAAAAGTAATCTCTCTGCGGTGTTTAAAGTACATCCAATCATTTGGTGCTGTCTCTCCAGAGAGAATTTCGCAGCTCATAACTCGAAGAGCAAAAGTGATTATCTTTCCACTCGACTCTTCTCTTTGGAAAACTCTTTCTAACTTGCATAAAGGCAATATTTTTGTGAACGAAGTAAACTTGGTGCGATTACAGTTATTCCCCGGGATCCAAATCACATGCCTACTTACTAACAGCTTCCCGCTTCTTTACAAAATAAGAACCATAGCGACATTAAACCCACGGTCACTGCTTCTAACGGTCCTTTCCGCTGCACCAATCCGGGAATTACAGAGAAATTTAAACTCTCTAATGCAGTATAGGATTCAAACAAATATGTCTTAAATAATCCTTCACAACTTGAAGACGATACTCTTCTCTTAAGTTAAAAATAGAAACACATTGCTTTAACTCATGGAGGGCAGTCCGGATTATGTCTACACTCGCCCATATAGATTACCCCATAAGTACATGTGAGGCCATAGGACGTAATGGGTAGACGACCAGCTTGGAAAAGGTTATATAGACCTAGGAGTTTTCTCTAATAATTCTCCTTACTTAATTCGCTAAAAAAGAATAGGTGGAAAAATGGAGACTAGTATTAGACTACAGGGAAAATTGAATCATTCACAGTTCGGCAGGTATCGCTGTCTAACATTGCAGAATCCTTGTTCTTAATAACGTCGAACGCGTGTTGCTCCAACGATTGATGCTCCAGGGTTTCCAGCACTTAGAGCAACCACGTCTCGTTCTCTCTACACTGTTTCTCCTACTTTCGAGTCATGCAATGCGAATTGACAACTGCCCGCATAGGCTGCGCGCTAATTCTCCGTCACGGTTTTTAGCCGCGTACGAGTGGAAATGGCATCTCCTCTGCTTGCCTGGCGTCGTTTTGCTTTTTATTTGCGATATTCTCATATTCATTAAGATTTCTTACATTCTAACCATCTAAGCAAATGGTTTTTTAATGCTTTAACAACGCCTCACCTAACAAATACGAGCTTGAAAAATTGTCTCTATCTTTTACAAAGTAAGTGTCACTTTCTTAGGTTTAATAATCATGAAAAGGGGTTATCCCTGATCTCCGGTTAAATTGGAAGCTATTCAAGATTTAAAATTCATCAGGAATTGTGGTTGATGTCGATTCAATACCTCGTTTCTTCATTATTTTCGCCACATTATACCCTATTGCTTCCTTGGTGCAGCCTCTATCTTGCTCCCAAGAAGACTGATTCCAGTTTTCTTGGAATTGAGCAGCCAGTTTTTTCCTTTTTAAGGAAAAATGCTTGCAAGAAATTCCCTTAACTTGTTAGATGCAGCACTTTCTTTTCCAATTACTCTAAACCGTTCATTTTAAGCACAGATGCTTCTGATTTCGGTATAGGCGCTGTATTAGCTCAGTTAGATGAGAATGGGAAAGAAAGACCTTAGCTTTCACTTCCAAAAGCTAGTAAGAGGCGAATCAACTATACACACAGAAAAGGAAGCGGTGGCTATAGTACAGAAACGCTTAAATACCAACAGTATGTAGATATCATTGATTTGCTACTCCTTTAAAATACACGGATCATTGCATGTATACAATCCTTTTCAGGCATCACAATTAGCTGGTCGCTAGAAAGAGTGAATCCTCAAAATTCTATCTTTTCAACCCAGAGATAGTTCATTATCGATGAGTAAACTGAATAGTTATTGCCTGATTATCTGAGTCGTCACCCAGTTCCTGAACTTGGATCACGCTTTTCTCTGTTAAGTAGACGATCCTGATCCACAAAACTATCTTGCCATTCGGGCTGTTAGAAGTTTCAAAATAATCCACGAAAGCTTCTATAGCTTTGTTCATAATCCTGTTCAATGCGTTTTCCGACAGCTAGAGTTTATACCTTTACAGTGATTGTTATTTTTCCAAAGTAATAGTATAGTATGGTTTTCGACAAAAGCACTCTATTGAAACTCTCCTAACCGAGAAGTGCTCCACATCTTATACGTCAAACGGTTTACTTTATTGGGGTTTCTTCTAAAAACAATTCTGCTTGAAGTTCGTTTCTCTCATATATACTGTTATATTTTTTTTGAATCATAATACACTTTCTGCAGACATCAGTGCTGAACGCGCTCGTAAAGTACCTCTCCTTGACAGTATTAGACTACTACTTTTTATTTCATAATATAATGTACTTCTTGTCTTGAAGTCAAGGGTTCCAAACCTCATCCGGTTGCTATCAACTCCTATCCTTTACCTTTCTATCTTTTTCTGAGTGCATCTCGAACGAATAGGCCCCACTTCGAAGTGTAAAATTACAGGGGCTAAATAGCATGCCAGTCTTTTTAAGGATTGGTTCGCCTTACTCGCTATTTGTCGAAATTGCCCTGTAGCCGTCCAGGGAGTGTAAGGTAGTTGCAGAAACTCTAAAAGAAGTCAATCTTGCATCATTCGTACCTGGAAATCTCATCAAGGTCCGAGCTGGGCCGAATCACGTCAGAGTTTTCAACGAGAGTTTGCAAAAAGTGGAATATAATAAATCGCTATCTATCGCTGTCGACATCCTCGAGCAACAGCTTGGGGGAGCCGATGAAATACGAACGTTAGTTGAGGATTTACTTACAATTTTGTTTCCTACCAGCAAGTAGTGATTTGGGGTAAATTACATTGACTTGCACAAATTATCCTAAATTCTACTTCTAATCTTTATTTGGAAATACTCCTGCTTTCTGGTCCATTTTTATGTTTGTAGGCTACCCTACGACCTCACATAGGTACCTCATTTGTTAAAAAACGCAGCCTTTAAAGGATCATCTATATGACTTTAACGCGGAAATGGCTGAAAGAGCTGCTGCCATCCGCGAATTGGCTCGACAGAGCTGCTGCCATCCGCGAATTGGCTCGACAAAAACTGGTAAAAAGAAACATTCAATTCGCCCAAACACAATCAGAGGCTCCAACTAGTACTATTACGTGTCGCGATTACAGTTCTTATTGCTTGCATAGATAACCCCGCATTTACTCTCCGAAAGCTAGTCAAGGAAATGGGTCGGTCCTTACTTAGTTGTTAAGTTCTTAAATTAACAATATTTTCTCAGATAATCTTGTATGGGCAAATCTGTCTGTGAATAATTTAAAAAATGTTCCCCTGCCAATTTGAAACATGGACAATAATCTTTGTCCAGTTGCAATCCTATGATCTCTAGACGAGGAATCTCGTCATTGCATCCCAGAAAACTGTCCATCGTGGTTTTCGCCAGCCCGCTCCCCAACCTCTCACCTGCTCGCGCCTTCGTCCTCGTGGAGGGGGTCCTGATACTCATTCAGACAACGATGATGATGATGATATACGAATCAAAATTTAGTTTGCCACCTCCAGTACAAGCTGTGCAACATCCGATCCAGCACAACACACTTAGGTGCAACAAGCAACAACTCCTGAGTTCAGCAACATCACCAATGCAACATCAAAACTCCGAGTTCGGCAACATACAGGATGCACACAGCTATCGCCAGTACAACAACAGCAATACCGAGGACAGCAACATCAAAGAGATGAACTCCTATCTCCCTGAATCTTCGTTACGTCCTCGTGTCATCTTCCCCAAGCAATAGTCATCATACTCCCCACAACAAACGAACCCGAAAGAGCTCCATCCATTCATCTTGGGCACAAGATCCTAAATGGAAGTTTTAACCCATATTTAACACATGTCTTTACGAAAGATAATGTCTTATAGCTCTCCGCAGCTTTCTGGTCTCCCTTTCATCAGCGAATTTTTGGTCTGGTCAGAGCTCTAGCCAAAGTTCTGCCTCGTCTTTCTAGCGTTCTCTACTCATGAGTAGTGGTTCCTCCTTCCCCTGACCAACATCAAGGTTTTAGAAAGACCTTTAGATTGATATAATGAAACTTAACATCCAATCCTCTCCTTCTTCTCTCTCTGAAGAACTTTGTTAGGATGATAGACGAATGATCGCTTCACCGTCCTCCATCAAAAAAATGTTAGAGGTCCATCGTGCAATTCTTCCAATGAGACTTCGCAGTCCCATGCAGACGAGTTGTACCTCTCTCTGCACTGTTAACCTAATTCACCATTTCATTCAGTTGCCAAATTCTATCTTTCCTGGACTCCCATCCCAATGTGGCGTCTAGATCTGTGTTGACATAGTTTGGCATTCTCTTTGGGATTGTCAGAGTACATTCTCTACATTAACTCTTAATCAGAGAGATGTTCCTCCTATCATTACTTCTTAAGTAAGAGGATGTTCGTCTGCCTACAGTCTGCCTTTAAAGTCAAGAGATTTCCTCTGAATTGACACTAAGCTTCCACTAAATACTTCCGAAGCTTCTCCCAAAATTCACAAGCTCACTTGATTATTCTACTCCACTTATTCAAAGGATGTATCGCCTGTGCGTGAACATTTTAACACATCCTTTCGGCATTTGACTCTCTAATGGATGTACAAACTCCTTCTTACTATATTATTACCTCAAACGTTACTACGCCACCTATGCATCCTACAAGCCGTGGTACGCGATTTGCCAGCACTGGGAGCTATTCCTAACCAAGAAACATAAACCGATAGCATCATAACGAAGAATAAGACAATATAATGTATTACCATTCAGAACGACACATATTAAATAGCATGTTCATACTCATATTTATTCAATCGGTGATCCTTGAAGTAAATTGAAAACGTCCTTGTGTATATAGGCTAAGTTTTAAGAGATCAATCTACATCGTGTGGTTCTAAGCGCCGCGATTTTAGAATTTATAGTAAATCTAAGATACGCGTGAACTTGCGTGTGTTAGGCGCTCGGGACTTTCGATCTTTTAGTAATGTAGAGTGTACACTTATAGTATGATATTCGCAACGTATATATCCTACTTAGTACAGCAAGTTACCCTAAGTACATATCCTTTAAGTGGTATATCTATACTATTCTGTGTTATACTGTATATCCTTAATGTTGTCATTCTTATACTTTTTTAATACCTCTTTTACAAATGAAGAAAATAGAATAAAAAAAATGAAAAGAATGAATAATTGAAAAAAAAATTTTATGAAACCAAAATATTTAACAATAAAATTAATAGATGTTATATGTATGCTTTTCGTGTTATATATATTATATACTTATAGTTATGTATTGTCATTCATTATCTTAATTGTTAGTTCTTCCTTTTCAGATGTTTGACATATTCTATCCTTCCTAATTCATTTTATCATCGCTTCGCTTTTGTTTTGCTTTTGTTTAAATTTCACTTATTCTAGATGCTAAAACCGATAATGCTATAATGATTACCCTGGTCTCATCATGGATTTTTTTAAGCATGTCAATTTATTTCTGGATACTTAGATCTACGAGTAGATTTAAGGAGCTGCTAGAGGAAATTTATCACACACACTGTTAAGTTCAAAACTGATGTTCACCAAATTTATGTAATCTGTTCTTACATTCTTGTAGAAAGAAATAATGCTTGATATCAAATTCCTAATTCGAAAGAAGAAGCATCCTGCGAGCCTTGAATTCTATTGTATCATCTTCTCTACTGTCCTATCCTAAAGAAGAACTTACCTTAAACCGGCTTTAAACTCAATTTACATCTCTGCTTATATTCTTACAATAGTTCATTGTGGAATCAAATAACATATTATGTATATCAAAGGATACTTTTTCGATCGGTCTGCTTCTCATACCTTACAACAACTGAATTTTCTCTTGAATGATCCATAGATAAATTCTTATTCTTCTCTTCTCCTAACTTTCCAGAAAACGTCGTGGTTTACTTGACGTCGGTGGAAAATTCCTTCGTTCTTTATTTGGAACTGCTATGGATGATGATGTCCAATCATTGCAGAAGCAAATAGCAGTATTCTGGCAATAGTAACTTGTAAATCGCTGTATAATCTATAAGGTTTAGAAGACAATTGAAATCATAACTACAGAATCCTCTCTATTTTGACACAATAATTAGATGATGTTGAAACATCAAAACAAAATCCATTTAGCTTTTTCTTTTTAATGCAATAAAGTTTGATAGACTTCCTACTTTCTTTTACATACATATAAGTGCAAATCTTATTAGACTTAGAAATTATAGTTTAGATGCTTTACTTATTGCAAATCAAAAGACCGACTTCCTATAACATATATTTCCTTCTGAATTTGAAAACACTTCATTCTCGAAGTTACAAGACGCTATTTGATACTATCATCTCTCTTTTTCTCCAGAAATTTCTATGAAATTCTTTCCATTCACGGACTAATTTTAGATTCGTCCCTAGTATCGTCACTTAATTCCTTTTTCTGATCATGACGTACTCCAAACGCTTATCGCTGGATTCTTTCCTAGCCTGCTAACCTGGGCTATCTATTAGGTGTTTGAACAAAATATAACATTTTCTCTTTGCAAATAAACAATTGAAATATATTAATGTCCATGTGCAATTTTCTCAACTGGTTGCGCATGTCTTATTATTTTCCATATGTCCTATTTTAGTCCCTGTTTCTTTACTTCTCATCATGTGAATTGTTTTGTATTACTAATACACATTCATGGACTAAACTATAAACTCCATTACATTTGTAATCATGGAATATCATTGACTAAAAGACATATTCAAGTTCAAGCTTCATTCATAGTCTAATCGATTTCTTTTAATGCCCCGTAGACGCACAACTAAATTGTTTACATCCTCTATTCAAAACAACCCTTGCTGTACTAACATAAATATATTGAATCAAGGATGTACATTAACTACAAATCAATATCATTTTACAAATCCTTTCCAGAATTTAATAATGAAGTTTACAGATGCACTTTATTTCATTAAATCCTTCCATTGTAATTGAAACTCTTCTAAAAAGTTAATTAATCTTCATACTTGATGTCCCTGTAATTTCTCCTTTTTATAATCATTCATTTACCCAATACTCCATATTGTCAAGTCACCTAATAGTTTGGGACAGTCATACGTAGACTACATAATTCATCATCTGAAGTCATCACCATCCGTGTTATTATTTACCTCACTGTCTCTTATGCTTAGTGTGTTTATTGACTTGATTTTTCATAATTGCATGTGTTTTATTCGTAATTATATTTAAACGTTTGAACATTACTAGGGCTAGTAATTTAGGCACAATGATAATCATCGCTAATTCTCACAGTCCTTTACATTAGACCTGTTCATTAGATTAATCTAGATCACGACTTCCGTTATTCCACTAGACTAAGAACGGTTACGTCTTTAACTTTTACTGATCAACAGTGTTCAGGACACTTTATTCTAACTCAGTCATCCTATTGCTCCTAATCAAAGATCTAATCTGGTGGTGATTTCGTCTTCAAGATGCAATGGGGATTCTGAAGCATCAATTATCAAAGTACACGATTGGAACAGAAACAAAACTTTAAAGTGCTAGCAAGTGTAAAATTAACAACCCTAGTAAGGGGCTCTCATTAAATGATCGTTATTAAAACTAAGTCATGTGACGTCACTAACAGCAAAAGCCAAGAAAAATACTGGCTTTCAAATATTTGAAAGATCTATCAAGAAAGAAAATCGAAATTAGATCTTGAATAATCGAAGTGAAATTGAAGTGCATTTCTTTGTTCTATTAATTTTTTAAACCTTTTAATTTCGTTTCAGTAAGAAATGCCTTAGAATTAAACAATATTGCATTCAAACTTGTGCAAGTGTAAAACCAAATAAGAATTTTTTCCTGGTGAAAAATTTCTGTGAATTTTAATATTTGTTGTTCCCGTAAACATGTACAATAGATTTGTCATCTATTATAAATGAAATGGTAAGAATCAAACCATCTATTATATACATAGAATATATTGAAGTTATATATATAATATCAATTTATATATTATATATATTAATATTATTAATTATAATAATATAATCTATATATATATAATATACGTATATATATAATATATATATATTGTATAACTAGTAATTATATAATTGTATATTTAGGCAACCGTTATAGTTGTTGACATAAGACATTTTGTGAAGATATTGTAGCTTATTGATCAATTGCTCGTCCTTTTTTCGGTCGTAGTGTTTTAGGTATAAAATCATTTATTATTTGCTCAATTTTGATTATTGGTTTTCTTTCTATGGTTACATATATTGATTGATGCTACCATATGTTAGCTTGTAATATTAAAGTTAGTAAAAGTTTAGTCTCTACCGAGACGTTTCATTCTACTACATAATTTATAACAGCATAAATTCAATTAATGGGACTACCAGTACCTACGCTATTCAAGGCATCAATGTTAGGTAAGGTACTGCAATAAGTGTTCTAAAATATAGTATAGGACTTGTTATGTATTACGACTCCGTCATTTGAATATTTTTTTTTTGTTTTTTTTTTTGTTTATAGATTTCTTGTATAGTGATCTAATACAATTTTAAGGCTGGTGACGACATGATTCATATAAGATATAAAGGACCTTGTTTATGTGTACGATCGTCAGTTAATTATTGTTTTTTAAACTAAAGGAAATACCAGGGGTTAGATGCAACGAAAGTGTGGCACATCTGTGGTCTCTCGGTCTTGTTTCCGGGGAAGACAGGTAGGACTGATTTTCCCCCTCGGGGAGTGGTCTGCCGGAACCCCCGCATATTTGGTATTTTGGTGTGGCGGGTCCCGAATCGTTCCTACGGGGTAATCGGAAACGTTCTACCCTACGTCGCCTTCGACCCCCTAATTTTTTAACTTTGTTATAATATAAGTTTTTTTTTTACTATTTTGTAAAGCTCACCTTTGCTATTCAGCTGAATTAAATGTTTTTCCTGTAAGTGAGCGGTACTTTTCGAGAATATCTTCA
Organism: Trachelipus rathkii; assembly: GCA_015478945.1. Taxonomy (NCBI): domain Eukaryota; kingdom Metazoa; phylum Arthropoda; class Malacostraca; order Isopoda; family Trachelipodidae; genus Trachelipus; species Trachelipus rathkii. The sequence continues at coordinate 19,778 of JABUQX010067453.1, forward strand.
TTTTAATTGTTTTATTTTTATTTTTTTCTACATTTTTGTGAATAAGCTTTTATGCTGATTCCAAAATGTAATTGGTTTTTTCTGTAAGTGTCATACGTTTCGAGATATTGTCATTTTTTAATTTTTTTTATTATAATGGATTTTAAAAAATTATTTAAATTGTCGAAATTTGATCATCCTCCACTTCAGTATTAAAGATAAAACTGAATACAGCAATATTTAAAAAAAAAAAAAAAATCCAAAACTGACGGAGTCGTAAACATACAAGGGCCATATATATAAACTATATATATATATATATAGATATATATATTCATATATATATATATATATAATATATTAATTATATTAAATAATATACTATAAACTAAAATAAGAGAGAGAGGAGAGAGAAGAGAGAGGAGAGAGAGACTATCTCCCTCGAATGACATCATTCCACACGGGATGCAGCGAGTAGAAAAGCAAATCAGCAATGATTTAGTATTTAAAATGGAAAGACGGAAGTCCATTTAACCAGATCAATATGGAAGTCTAACGCGGCGCAGAAGCACAAAAATTTTTGCATTTTTAAATGGCACAACGAATTTTTTCATTTTTTAAATTTCGATAACAGCTCTGTAAGAAAATAATTTTTATGGATTAAATTTGCTTTAATATTAGAAAAATATTAAATAAATTAATTCACTTTTGTTAGGCATGCCTGCCTACCTGCTATACTAGAAGCTGCAGTTCCCTGATATAATATATATATATATATAATATAATAATGTATATATATATATATTATATATATATATATATATATATATATATAATATATAATATTATCATAAAATATATAATTATATAAATTATATAATATATATATATTAGAAATATAATATATATATATATATATATTAGTTATATATCAACTCTCTCGATTTTTACAACTGACAATTTTTAAAAATCAGTTTCGATTGTTTTTCGCGAAAATGAACTATTGAAATTGTTTCTAATTACTAAATAATATTATTATATATATTATATATAATTATGTATACTATATAATATATATATATATACAATATATATATATATATATATATATATTATAATCTATATACTATTTTATATATATATATATTATTATATATTTAATATATTGATATATATTATCTAATATATAATATATATATATATATATATATATTATCAAAATATTTATTAAATTTTATATATAGTATATTTATGTATATATAATATATATATATATATATATAATATATATATATTTATTATATATATATATTTATATTATATATATAATACTATATATAATATATTTTATATATATATATATATATATTTATGTTATTTTATTTTTCCTTATACTATTATTATATATTATATATATATATATAGATATTTATATATGATAATATATATATAATATAATACACTATATATATATAATTATCTTAATATATTTAATATATAATATATTATAATATCGTAATACTAGATAGTTATATAAATATTATATATAGTTATTATATAGTATATATATATATATATATCAAATACTATTATATAATATATGTTATATCATATAGTATATATTATATATTTATATAAAATATAAATATATATAATATACTTGTATTTAGATCACTTGTTCAGACGCATGGTTTCAGAAGTGTTTAATGAGTTTTTTTGCCGATTTGTACATGAGTAAAATTGCTGAATTAATAGATATTATAATTTTAGCATTATATAGTATAATATATTATAGTATATAATATAATATATATATACTGACTTTACAAATTATAATATTATAGTATTATACATATAAAATATATATATATATATATTAATAAATATATATTAGTGATGCAGCAGATGTCATTTTTTCGCATGTCCGCGGATGCGGATGCGGTTTTGATATATATAATATATAATCTATATTATATATAATTTAATATATATATATATATATATATATTATATAATACTATATATATATATTAGAGGAAGAGAGAGAGAGAGAGAGGAGAGGAGAGAGAGAGAGAGAGGAGGAGGAGAGAGAAGAGTTTGATCCACAATATATTAATTATAATGTGTTACCCAGGGTAGGACGGGGACACCACTCAAATGCATCCACACCTTCTTCCCCACCTTCGACTTATATGAACGAGATTTTACAATGGATTATATTACCTTTATTGAGCTAGTATTGAAAATTCAATATATTGAGATTGTGCTTTAGAAACAATGCAAGTTTTTTTCTGCTTTTCTGCTGAGAGTCTGTTCCTTTTTTCATCATATATTAGGCAATGCTAAATACTTTCTATTTGGAACATAAGTTGGAGGCAGGCGAAGTATTTCCTTGCTATTAAATTGCCTTAAACATTTTTTCCTTAACTTTCCAACAACTTAGGATCCATCATATTCTGCTTAGTCGTTTTCTGTTAAGTTTCATTTCATTCATACATCTTTTGGCATGTGTGTTTCTTCATCCCATTCTGAATCTGTAGAAGATTGCTCCATGTGATTATGTTATTGATTTACTTGATAGACAGTGTTTGGGTCTGAAAATTTTCGTTTTCCTTTTAATGATGGTGAATAATAGACTGTTTCGGGATTACTTTGTTAAACTGAATACCAAATGACTATTTAACTTGCTTCTTATATAGTGGTTACAAAACAACTTGCTTTATAACGGGGATCTAAGTTGCAATGGCATGAAGGCATTATCTTCGAAAGAAAAAAGCGTTTCTACTTAGTTGTAATTACATCTTTCATTTTTTAACGTCTCAAATAATTTGAATGCTGAAAAGTCTTCCATACGCGTGTGCATGCATGCTGTTTACATTGGAAGACAAAGCTGTAAGAGGCCTAAATTTTTTGGCTATGATCTTCAAAATGGTTTTCAATAGCTTAAGCGTGTGAATAATCTCATTTTGCATATTAGTAAGATTGTACCTTTGGAATAACGAATGGCGTACGAAGCAAGAGGTTTTTGAGCAATTAACATTATTTCCATCATATGAAGGTACTATTCCAGCGAGTGGACTGTCTTTGATAACTTTGAGATATGGAAATCAAGCTTTTTTTTAATTCTTCCACCTTTATTTCATTTTCAGATTCATGCTTAAAGTTATTTTTAAAGAATCTATCATCTCGACTTAAATACGCGCAGCATTCCGCAGGCAAAAGCGGGAAGCTGGATGCGGATGGGATGGGATTTTTAATATCGTGTGCGGATGCCCGCGGATGCGGGAATGCGATGTTACTGCATCACTAATATATATATATAAGTATTATATAGTTATATATATATAGTATATAGATAGTATATAATATATATATTACCCTTATAATTATAATATATATTATATATATATTATATTATGTTATAATAATATTATTATATATATTATATATATATTATTATATTATATATATCATCGGTGACGCGCAGTAACTTTTACACTGGCTCTTCTCTCCTCGTTCGTTCTTTTCTCTCCCTCTTCTCTCTCTCTTCTCTCTCCTTCTCTCTCTCCTCTTTATATATATATCATATATAATAAGTAATTATATAGATATATATAAATATATATATATATAATATTTAATATATAAATATATTAAGTAATTATATATATTATATATATAGTATGTTTTAAACCTCAAATAATATTGACATTAGAATACCTTGAGGTATACTATTTTACGGAAGTTTCTTTATTTAAAATGGATTCGATGGTAATGTTATGGTTTTTTTCTTCAATTATTTAATATTTTATTATATATATATTATTATTATTATTATTATTATATTATTATTATTTATTAGTATTATTATTATTGATTATTTTTATATTGTACAATTATACAATATTTAAATGTTACTATTACTGTTATTGTTTATATATTTGGTATAAAATTTATCGTTCATAAACATATATTTCCATATAAGGACTGAGGAGTTAAAATAGGATAATTTTTTAAAGCTTCTTTAAAATGTGTGATTAAGGAAATTAATGTTTATGTTTTAATTTTTTTTAATAAAAGAGTGTTTTATTAGATTACGATAGGAAAAAGAACTTGTAAAAGTATTAAATTCACGAATGTTATAGTGCTATTCTGTCTTATAATTCTCTCCGCTTTTCCGGGGAACCTGAGTGTCACTTTGTAATTGATATATGAGAATATTAGTAGGATGATCTTAACTTTTATTAATTATATAATATGTTCAATATGTATTAATGTTAATTCATTTCTTTCAATATGAACAATATTGTAAAAAAAATTTTTTACTCTTAGATTTAGGAAAATTTAAGTAGAAGTGGATCGTTCTTAATGATAACTTTGCTAAGCCGTGCCCGAGTATATGAGTCACTCTGATAAAATTATATATATATATGTATATATATTAATAATATTATATAATATATTATATTATATATATATAATATATAATATATTATATATATATATATAAATATATATATAGTATATATATCTGTTGGCTATTTATAAGTGGTTGACTCCAGGAGCGAAAATCAATATTTAATGTATTGTTATTATTAATAACTTTAAGGTAAATACATTAATGTTTTGTAACTGCGAACCTAACCTAAATAACTAACCTAAACCTATACCTTAGAACTAACCACCTAACAAATTAACGCTATAATTTGAACCTAACCTAATATTAAATGGAGTCGAAACTTATAAAATGTCATAATATATATATATTTATATATTATATATATTATTATATATATATTATATATATAGATATATATATATATAAGTATAATATAATTTTTATTATTAATTATAAAGGTAAAAGTTTACATTTCGACAGCACTAATTTTTTTAGAGTTCATTTTCGATATTTGATGGTTGATTAAATCGAAAATCGATCTGTTGTTATTGATACATGGATCGATATTTGGTAATAGTGATACGATAGTAATTTAAGTATAAATCTTACTATATAAGCCTAATTATAATATATATAAAATAATAATATCTATATAATTTATATATATAATGTATTATACATATATGAATTATTATATATATAATATTATATATTTATATTCGTATTATCTATATATATGTATGTATATATATATATAATTTATATATATATATATTAATATATAATATATATATATATATATATGTATTTATACTAATATATATATAATAATATATTATTTATTTAATATAGTTTATATATATTATATATATATAAAATATATATATTATATAATAAATATTATATAATATACTAATAAATATATAATAATATTATAATTATATATTATTTATATATATATATCTATATATATATATATTATAATATATTATATAATTAATATATTATATATATAACTTATATATATATATATATATTATATTAAATTATAATATAGTAATTCAATGTCCATGGTTTTGAGATTATGATACGAATATAGTTGTTTGCGAATAAATGCCAAAAGTATCATTTTTTGGGGATTTATGTTTTGGGGTTAATCACTAAGAATAACCACGGGGTAGTCGCCGATCGTCGTAGTCGTGGTCTCTCGCCTCTAGGGTGACTGGGGGGCGCTAACCCCCTTCCGGGGGATGGTCTGCGGAACCCCCGCTCTTTGTGGTCTTTTGGTGTCGCGGGGGTTCTCCGACCATCCCCTCCGGTATGGAAAACGTCCCCCCTCAGTCCCACCGTCGCAACCTAAAAAGGGTAAATACTCTATTTTAGGGGGCTCATTGTCGCACCGTTGGTAAAATTAGCTAAACGTTTACTGACCAATGGCTCGTAAAGACTAGCTCGATAACTTTTACTGATAGCTGTTTAGTAGCTGCCGAAAGATATATATATATAATATAATATATATATATATAATATATAATAAATATTAATAATATATAAATATTATATATATAATTAATATAATATATTATATATATAATAATATATATTATATATAATATATATTTTAAAGTATTACAATTTGGATAGTGTCTCAATATGCACAACTCTGTATAAATTTTTTTACTCTACTATGAAAACTTTTTTAAACATTCACATCTCATATTTGTTGCAAATTATGGTTATGTTCTAAAAATGCCTAGCAGCACGGAACGTTTTGGCAAATAGGAACAAATTCACCGTACTTCATTTCTAACTTGCGCTGAAACTCACCATTAATACATTGCGACGCATACTGTTGTAATTATCTGAATCGATTTTTTTTAATGTTATCAATCTATAACAGATAATCGGTTACAACTAATCGATTTAATTTACTAGAATGATGTGTTACAGATCCCTAAATATCGATCGAGCTAGTTGTTATGTTGTGTCTGCCGCGACCCGTAAATTAGATAAGAATATTAATAATCTATATAAATATATATTATATATCATATATTTTATATATATATTTATATAGTATAGTATAATATATAATATATATATTTATATATAATATATATATATATTTATATATATATATATAAAATTTTATCTAATTATCTAAACTTTCCGATAGAAAC